>JAODUO010001244.1:125000-127326 GCA_025642075.2 Ridgeia piscesae
AGAACAAGAAGAACAAGAAGAACAAGAAGAACAAAAGCAAGAAGACAAGAAGAACAAGAAGAACAAGAAGAACAAGAAGAACAAGAAGAACAAGAAGAACAAGAAGAACAAGAAGAACAAGAAGAACAAGAAGAACAAGAAGAACAAGAAGAACAAGAAGAACAAGAAGAACAAGAAGAACAAGAAGAACAAGAAGAACAAGAAGAACAAGAAGAACAAGAAGAACAAGAAGAACAAGAAGAACAAGAAGAACAAGAAGAACAAGAAGAACAAGAAGAACAAGAAGAACAAGAAGAACAAGAAGAACAAGAAGAACAAGAAGAACAAGAAGAACAAGAAGAACAAGAAGAACAAGAAGAACAAGAAGAACAAGAAGAACAAGAAGAACAAGAAGAACAAGAAGAACAAGAAGAACAAGAAGAACAAGAAGAACAAGAAGAACAAGAAGAACAAGAAGAACAAGAAGAACAAGAAGAACAAGAAGAACAAGAAGAACAAGAAGAACAAGAAGAACAAGAAGAACAAGAAGAACAAGAAGAACAAGAAGAACAAGAAGAACAAGAAGAACAAGAAGAACAAGAAGAACAAGAAGAACAAGAAGAACAAGAAGAACAAGAAGAACAAGAAGAACAAGAAGAACAAGAAGAACAAGAAGAACAAGAAGAACAAGAAGAACAAGAAGAACAAGAAGAACAAGAAGAACAAGAAGAACAAGAAGAACAAGAAGAACAAGAAGAACAAGAAGAACAAGAAGAACAAGAAGAACAAGAAGAACAAGAAGAACAAGAAGAACAAGAAGAACAAGAAGAACAAGAAGAACAAGAAGAACAAGAAGAACAAGAAGAACAAGAAGAACAAGAAGAACAAGAAGAACAAGAAGAACAAGAAGAACAAGAAGAACAAGAAGAACAAGAAGAACAAGAAGAACAAGAAGAACAAGAAGAACAAGAAGAACAAGAGAACAAGAAGAACAAGAAGAACAAGAGGAACAGGAAAATCAAGAAGAACAAGAAGAACACGAAGAACACGAAGAACAAGATGAATAATATGAACAAGAAAGATAACAGCAAAAGAACAATGGAAATAACAGATCAATAACAAGAGGACAAGGATACTAAAACAATAATAATAATAATAAGTTATATTGTAGACGTAGAAACGAATATATAATTGTGGATTTATAGTAGCTATTACATAATTATTTACGTTCATACATTATTCATCTATGGCCTACACGTTGTATATCATGAACGGCGCCTTCACATTCCTTCTTACTTGGTTCATTTACCAGTCGGAATTTCCTGAACATATGTTTTAATTATAATCCACTTATTTGTCAACGTTCCAGATAATAATACAAAAACAAAAACGGAACATGAGCAACAGTTACTCTATTCCTCCATAAATAATCTGGTGATAACATCTCCATTGATAAATCAGATTTACACCCGCACGCGTTGAGTGTTTGTGCGTGTTACCAATAACTGTAGTGTCCTCATTATGGTGTTTGCACCGCAAACCTAAACAGCAGCATATCATCACCAGTTTAAACTCAGTGCTAATGTACAAATCAATGAATAAGCTGCTGAATAATAGTGAAATATACTGAACAAGTGAAGGTAAGTTCTGATATAACGTTGTATTCAGTCCTCAGGACAAACCAAGGTGCTTTACACTTTACTCTCTGGCAGACTGTTCAATTGAACACCATCACTGCTCCTCTGAGACGCATCTTGTCACGCAACAATTAATGCGCGAAAAGTATCCGTAAACACACATCCACTACTGCCAGATACTCATTCATAGGACTGGGTGAACTGGAGCAATGTAGAATGAACGAACTTGCCCGAAGTTCGACACAGCACCACAGTGTTCGAATCCGAGTTCTCTCCATCGTAAGTCGGAAGCTCAAGCCAAGTGGAACCAGTAGAAGGTGAATAGCTAACGACGTTTGCGTATGTCGCCAGACTAAGCTAACCAAAAGACGAACAAAGACACCAGCATTAAACTAAGTTATAAATATATAACGTAAGACGTGAAAGACCGGACCAAGTGGGGACAATTCACAAGGTCAACCACGTGCGGGAAAATGGCGATATAAGACGTAGCGACGACATATATAGCACGTAGTCGACACGTTGCCCAGCCGTGTGTGCACTATGTCGTATAACATGGAGTCAATACCGTCCGACGAGACAAACCAATGTGAACCGGATAGATGTGTGTTTTCCGAGGGGAATATCGGCAGATGCTCGGGAACGAGACGCTGTAGTAAACTCATCACCTGCATTTACCGAGTCCGCGGTTTTGTCGGCAATCGTGTTTC
>JAODUO010001245.1:0-2500 GCA_025642075.2 Ridgeia piscesae
TCTCCATTTGTTGTCCTTGCAATCACCCTCCCCCCCACTCTGCATCCCCTTCACAATATCCGTTAGCCTAGCTAACTCTGCTGTCAGACAGTCCACTTTCCAACACCCTAAACATTGGAACGTAAACCCTTCCTCCGTTGTCTCTGACCAAGTTTTTCCGCACCCCGATACGGCAAAATCCACCAAGCTGTGGCAGTGGTTACACACCAAGTGCCTCCTTGCCTTCACTTGCCGCTTGCCAGGTGCCATATTACGATTTGTCAAAATCAACTCTTAGTTTAAACCAACTTAGTCTTTAGAAAGACTGTTTGTTTATTGTGTACAGCAACTGCAGCACACTTTATGTTATAAACAACTTACTACCTATGCTACCATGAACAATAAGTTTAGTCTGTACTGGTACCGTTCCCTAGCGGAAACGTTGGACACTACCTATATAAACAAACAAGGGTTTCCTACTAAAACGCTTGTTTATTTTTAATAACAATGATACCTATTCACAGTTTTATCTTACATATGTAGTTGTTACTCTTATTGCTTTATCTCTTATATACTATATCAAATAAAGAGATTTTATGAGTTGGCTTAGAATGTATTAATATTGCGTATGGATTCTGACTTCATGTGTGTATAAATATGTTCTTTATTTAATGGTTGAAAGTTGTGTAGGCATAACAATTTATGTGACGCTTGACTGAGTTGGTTTGGGGATGATTTTGTTTCGCGCGGTTTTATCTGTTGTTATTCTGTATAGATTACGTTATTTATGTATTTAACATTAATAGTTGTATATCGGCTTGGCTAGTAAATAATTTTGATTGCACATTTGGGTTTAGCTAGCAATATTAGATGTTACTTAGCTGTTTAGTAGGTTGGGTTCGTGGCTTCTTCGATGATCGTTGTTTATGTTTATCCAAGATGGCAGCTTGGCGGGAAATCCGCGGGACGTTTCAAAGTAGTTTTAGCAGTTATTGCAGCGTTGTCACACATTTCTGGTTGGCAAGGTATGTTTAGTAAAACATTCCCACTTGCTGGTGGTTGTTCTAGATTCCGATCTTTAGTGTAAATATGTCTTTGTTAGAGAAATGTGCGGTGCCGTTGTCAAGTTGTTTGTAACCTCACGCATGCGCACTATGACTCTGTGTGTGTGTGTGTGTGTTTGTGTGAGTGATGTGTGTGTGTGTGTGTGTGTGCGTGCGTGCGTGCGTGCGTGCGTGCGTGCGTGCGTGCGTGCGTGCGTGCGTGCGTGCGTGCGTGCGTGCGTGTGGCCAGTTGTCACGAAACGTCGACAAACAGGTTTTCGGTCCCTACTGCCTTCAATATAGTCACTATAATACTGGAAACAGGTTGTCCATATTTCTCTTGCGGAGAGCTACCAGGGGATACCTAGTTTTGTATATCTATAACGAAAACTGATACCTACTACAGCAGATTATGTGTCATATTTTGGGTATTTATGTGTAATTTATTACTATTATTATTTCATTAAATTGTGTTTTATAAGTACACAACAGTATTAAAGCATCCAGTTAGAATAGAGTTATGATGACCTATGTTTTGTGGATATAGGAAAACTAAAATTAGTGTATTTCACATATATCCTGGATTGTGGGTATCATTTTTATGATGGGGCAGTTTTGTGAAACCGTGGGTAGGCACTCATTCATATGGACCAATCTAGAAAGAATTCAACTATGTGACAGGTTTATCACGGTGAAGATTACATAACATACTTTGGCATTTGCATCAACCCTGTTTTAAATTGGAAACAATATTAATAAATGAAACATTTGGATATAACTAATTTGGGGTATGTTTGAGTGAACCCGTGAGTATGCTCTTTAATTATTCACTGTGTCCAGATATGTATAGATTAGTAAGATATATTAAAAACCAAATGATTGTAGAACTACTCCCGTATTATAGGCCAAATCTTATATCCGTAGATGTACTAACCTTTTATTTATGACAATTTCCCTCAAATATGAAGCCGTGAGAATGCTGAAGCCGTGAAGTATGCATTAACAGTCTTTCATGATGTGGGCCTGTGGCGCTGTCTACTGTTTTGTACTGGTACTAACGATCGCCAACACACCAACAAGAGCTACAGCGACCACGATGCACTGCAAAAAGATGTAAGTAACTTTCTTTTCCTAACAGTTCAACAAGTTTGGTGAAATCATGTGAAATTAGTAAACACTTAAGTGTATGTTAAACACATGTTCAGTATTTTATATGGGCATTAGTGTACAATATGCTGATATTCATGTAGGAGGGGTGTGTCATTATAACTGTGGGCGATAATAAAACAGATTTGGCGTTTTGTTTGGTTTAAAATACAATATGCATACTCATGGCTTCATTCATTTATGGGATCCAAACTTAGATAGATTATTACTTATCTAATAGTTCTTGTGACAATGTTAATGAAATGATTGACGGAGGACACACATAAGCTACTTCCTGAAAAAATCAATTACTGCACGTAATTGTTGGTCAA
>JAODUO010001245.1:17500-25000 GCA_025642075.2 Ridgeia piscesae
TTATATATAAATGTGTATATATATATATATATATATATATATATATATATATATATATATATATATATATATATATCTATATATATATTAATATTGTCTCTATTGTTCAATCATATATGGTGACTGTCATCTCTTCTGTTATTGCTGGAAGTCAACAGCAGCAGTCCCCCGAAACGAGGATGACGTCTTCCAATGTGACTCGAAAGCCAGATTCTTGATCTTCATAACTTGTTGCAGTGTGGACAAGAGGTGCCAGATGGAAGGGAGATGTGTATATGTTGAGACATCTCCCTCTCCTTTCTCCTCTGCCGGTTCTGCACCCCGCGAAGTAGAATTTCTCCAGGGTCTTCAGATGACATCGATACGTAACCCATGCGTCGCTCCCGTAGAGTACAGGGGTAATACATACGGTTTTGTAGATCATCACTTTAGTAGCTTTTCTGAGGTTGTGATTATTGAACACGCGCTTTCGCTGTTGCCTGAAGGATGTGCTGGCACAGCATATACGGTGTTGAATTTCTGCTTCAAATACGGGAAACGTTTAACAACTTGGGGTTGTTCAATATATTTTGATATCAGGAGGTCCTTCAATGTTGCCTGGAGCAGATATATGGTCTTGGTTTTTCTTATGTTGGTGCAAAGACACAGACTTTGATATGCTTCTGTAACGAGATCAAGTTTTTCTGAAGCTATTCTGCTGTTTGGGCAATAATGACACAGACATTTGGATACTGAAGGTCTATGACGGCAGCCTTTGTCACTTTTGTTTTGGTCTTCAGACGACTCACGTTGAAATATCACCCATCATCTCCACACGGAAGGCGGTCGCGGACAAGAAAAAGTATGGAACATAGGTAGATAGCGACGAGAGTTGGTGCAATAACGCACCCCTGCTTCACCCCTGTATGGATGGTGAAAGGCTCTGTTTCAGTCTCGTTGATCAGGACAGTTGCTGTCACCTTGTCGTGGAGAAATCTCAGGATTGCGATACAGTTGGTAGGGCAACCGAATCTGGACAGAACCTTTACTTGAAGCATCCATGAGTTGAATTGTTCTCTTCAAAGAGGTTCCAATGTTACCCTTGAAGATGTCGTGGTGCTTGGCGAATACTGTCCAATCGGCCGTGTTGCCAGGTAAAGGATGATCGTTTTCCGGCATCGTCTTCGTTTTCTTCGATTTGTTCATCTTCAGACCCCGATTTTCACTTTCATCAGCGAGCTCCTGAAGCTGTGGTGTATTAGCGCAAACGAGTATATCGTCGGCAAAACGAAGACGACTGAAATAATCTCCATCTGTCCTCAAACCTCTGATTTTCCGAGTTACTCTTCGGAATATGATTTCTTTAGCTTCTTGAGCGATATAGTTGTTTCTCCTTGTAGTACTCATCTCCTGGTGTTGATCTTGTTGCTTACTTTGATTATCTGTCTCTGTCTCTGTCTCTGTCTCTGTCTCTGTCTCTGTCTCTGTCTCTGTCTCTGTCTCTGTCTCTGTCTCTGTCCCTGTCCCTGTCCCTGTCCCTGTCTCTCTCTCTTTCTCTTTCCTCTCTCTCTCTCTCTCTCTCTCTCTCTCTCTCTTCTCGTCTCTCTCTCTCTCTCTCTCTCTCACTCTCTCTCTCACTCTCTCTCTCTGTCTCTCTCTCTCTCTGTCTCTCTCTCTCTCTGTTCTCTCTCTCTCGTCCTCTCTCTCTCTCTCTCTCTCTCTCTCTCTCTCTCTCTCTCTCTCTCTCTCTCTCTTCTCCCCTCTCTAATTGTATGTAAAATATTCGCGTTTGGCCTACCTTCGTCGACATAGTTATGTGTAGATGGCATTTCTGTTCCAGCACTCGCGACCTCAACTAGACCAAACACACGTACGAAATAAATATACTGTGGCAAGTAACTCCCTGTCAGTCTTACACAATCGTTTAAGCAATATATCGGACACCCATTTGCCAAATTATGCCTCGAAAATGAGTTTAGCTTAAAAACGCTGCAAACACAACCGCGCCAGTATAATACGACATGTTGTTGAAATAAACCTTTGGCACTGTTCAAATGAAGCAATCCTTTATACGGTTGATCTTACATACGTTGTTGTAATCTCTGAATATACCTCCCGTCTACAAAGTACACACACACACACACACACACACACACACACACACACACACACACACACACACACACACACACACACACACACACACACACACACACACACACACACAATATATAACACACACACACACACACACACACACACACACACACACACACACACACACACACACACACACACACACACATGTATGTCCGGCGTAAATAGGAGTGTTTGATCGGAGGATTGACATAGTCCCGTGTAAAAAGGAGTGTTAGCTTGGGGGACGGTCTTCACGGGACAATTCATTGCACATCTGTTGTGTGGTAGCACTGTATCTCTGCTACAGCTTAGTATAACATGTGCACGACCAGCATTGTTCCAATTTGTAGTTAGTCAGCGATCACCAACGTTGATAAAACCCATACGCTGTACCGCCTACTCGCGGTAGTTACATTGCATATCTAAGTAACTAATTGTGTATGTAGACTATGCAAGATACACATGGTATTTAAAGGGAACCAAAAGGGAAAAGTTACATGCTATGCACGTAAATGAGTTAAGAAAAACGAACTATTCTGAACGGTGATCACATTTTTAAAGTCAGTGGTTTATTAGTAAAAAAATCTGAACGCCTTTTCTATCAAAGTTCGTAAGTCGCGCCATTTTGACTGATGTGTGACGTAGTCGAATGTTTGGCACAATGAGCGGCAGATCGGGCAAATCTGCATTTAAAATTCCGTTAAAATAATCGCCAGGTGGCGCTTCGCGATGTGTACATCCGCTTCGTGTACCCGTGAGGGAAGCGAACATGATTTTCGTTCAGAAATAGCTGAATTTCGTTTGCAACGATAAGGGCCAACATTTTCAAGATATAACTGAACGCGCTGGTAAACCTGGTAAAGAAGACCCGCCGGAAGCCGAAATGCAGAGGAGAGTAACAAGCCGAGGCGACATTGACAAGTGGTCGAAACTCGCTGAAACTTCGAAGCACTGACAGGTATGTTGATGGCCACCTCGCATTCGACCCCGGGATTCGGCGAGTTTCTACTTAGTCACAGCCATGCCGTGTATTATTCTCCAAGTCAGTGGTGTAGTGTCCGATATGTTATACACAACGTGAGGTTTCCCAATTTGAAACAAATATCATATGGGGTCATGAGCATGGCTCTCCGATTTATCTCAACCTGACACAGAGTGACAGGCTCGGCCTGGTCCTTCGCCCGGCCTAGCTTAAAACTGTTTTCAGGAATCAATTTCCAAATTGTCCACAACTGTGAAAACAAATGCAGATTAATTGTTGTTTTTCAAATACTGGACATTATTATATTAACAGTAGCGACTGTGGGATGTTTTTGTATTATTAACATAGCATGACCTGTGCGGCTATGAAACATAGTGTGTCAATCACAGATATAAATAGAACACACCAGTAGAACTATAGAGGAAAGATTAATTATCTAACTAAATGGTGTCAATATTGATTGTTCTTTTAATAGGCGTGGTATATTTAAAGAGAGAGTTTGTAGCATAATTCTGGAGGGCTAAATAAATAAAGAAAATCACCACCCAAGTTCTTTATGAAATCGACTTCATGCTGAATAATAGTTGTTTTTTAGCTGACATATATGTACAGTGGAATGTCTCTATTAAAAATAACCATTTGAACTGGATAAAAGTAACACAACTAGCAGAACAAATATTATAAACTATAACATATGGATATATTTATGTATATTCTGCGGTGATCTTAATTGCAATGTAACTTTGTTGTCGAGGTAACCATAATAGTGGCGAGGTAACCATAATAGTAGCTGTCAGGTTCCACATTGTGCTACTAATATTTCTTATTCATGAAAAACTAATTTAAACATCTGGTTCTGTTTCAGATGTGCCATGATATATTACAAATGGCCATGGATTTTATATTCTGTGTTTGGAGCAGACAGTGCTTCCAAATGTAACCGGTTAGACAACTTTCACATGTATCTGCCAACAAAAATGTAAGCACATGTTCATGTATTATAAACAGTGAAATGTGTTGCTCACAATTTGTTGACAATGAAAATAACATTAGAGCAACCAGAACACCAAGCAAACTAACATGATACAACATTTATATAATACAAATGATATTTCATACAATGTTTAACAGTAACTGATGTAGGATCATTCTATAACCTTTCGAGTAGCATGGCCAGTTGTCCACTGTGTCAGAACTAAAAAAAAAGTTCCAATGATTTTATAAAAACCCAACATGTATTCTACAATGATAATGGATTGAGTTACCTCCATTTTCATATGTCACCTGTCAACACAGTTCTTATATAGTGCAGTATCCAATCCTCAAACATGGTGTATTTGAAAGTATTTAAATACTTTTTAAGTATCTGTAATTGATATATATGAATAAAAAGTATTTGGATACCTCAAGAGTATTTGTATTTAAATACATTTCAATGTATTTGACCCAATGTCCGCTTAGCATTGTCCTTGTCAAAGTGCTTTACACTTTACTCCCTGGCAGACCTACTTAATTAAACACCATCTCATGACTGTGGGAAACATCCAGCCAAGCTGTAATTAATTAATCAAGACGGTTTGTGTACAAATATCCACCATTGTCTATAGCCAGTTACTTGTTTACACAGCTGAGTGAATTGGAGCAATGACGGGTGAACAGACTTGCCCAAAGTTCGACACAGCACCACATGGTTTCGTTCTCGTAGTTGAGAGTCTGAAGCCGAGTCCAAAGTTTTAAACCACTGCGCCACTATACATAGTTGATATATTTATTTAGGCCTTATTTTATTTCAGGTGTCCACGTCGGCCATATACAGAGAGTTTTACCTGGTGGATCCATGGCAGGCTTGGTCGAAGGGTACAGAGAGTCATACCAGTGTATACCAGCCATAGGAACTTTTTGCTCTCAGCGGAGAACAAGATATGGGATAACACTCAGCACTTGTTGACTGCTGCCCTTACAAATTATCAGTTGATTTGTAAATAAGCAGTTGGATTGATTATGAACAAATCAACTGACTCTTGACACCAGCAGATCTTGTTTCATTAGCACTGCAATTCCGACATGGACTGTCATTGTGGGCAGCGGCCAAAGTTCTGACAAAGATGTAATTCACCATTCACTCTTTCTGTCTGCCATGGGCTGGTGGGTCTGCAGGTAAACATACAGCTGTAGTGTCTTCCGCAGCTCCAATTGCTTGCGTCTTGACCAGAAAACAGCCATGTTGTCACGGTTCGCTGGAACGTGGCCGGACGTTCTTGCTAGAGCCATGGTTCCATCCCCATAAATTTAAACAGGACATGCTGAAAGGAAATACACAAACAATGAAAAAGACACAAAGTCCCAAAATCTCGCAAGCAAAACAAAGGTATCGTGAAAAGGTTGAAAATGAGTTTAGCTGCATGAACACTAAACAGACCTTTGCGCATTTGAAAAAGATGTCAGGTCGTTTGGACAGATTATCTTCCCTTCAACTACTGATCCATTGAAATTTGCTTCAGATTTAAAATTTTTTTTATAACAGATTTGACAGCCATGATTTTTCTATTGAGTGTGAGTCGCCCCTAGCTGCTGGCCCTTTACCCGTACCAGGTGATATTGACATTTCTACCGTGGATGTCACAAATCAATTAAAAAATTAAAAAAATTAAAAGCTCCTGGTCCAGATGGCTTCCCAGGCCGCTTACTTAAAGAGTGTGCAATTAAATTAGGTCCGGTATTTCAGCCACTGTTTAAACAGTCTGTGGATATAGGTGTGATTCCAACCATCTGGAAAACGTCTGTAGTGGTACCCGTCCCTAAAATGTCATCACCTTTAGAGTTAAACCACTTCAGACCTGTGGCCCTAACGTCCATCGTCATGAAATGTTTTGAAAGACTGATTTTGTCCCCACATTCTCCCACATGTTCAATCTCAACTGGACCCATATCAATTCGTTTACCGTTCCAGAAGAGGCACTGACGATGCAATAGCTTGCCTTTTACACAAACTATTTGAACACATGGAGACAGCTGGCAACTATGCTCGAATCTTATTAATAGATTTCAGTTCAGAAATTTAACACAATACAAAGGCATGTCTGATTAAAAAAAACTACAGAAACTAGAAGTTCCAGCCGCACTTGTTCACTGGGTTTTAAAATTTCTTAAGTAATCGCCCGCAGTGTGTTCGAGTGGGTGACATAAAGTCACCAGTGCTTGTTAGCAACACAGGTGCGCCTCAGGGTTGTGTACTGAGTCCATTTTTGTACACCTTGTATACAAATGACTGTCGTAGTGTTGACTCATCTACCCAATTTGTGAGGTTTTCTGATGATACAGCCATGCTCGCTCTTTTGAATGATTTTGCCTCATACCAGTCTATCTTTCTTCAGTGGTACGTTTCTCTAGTTGGTGCAGTAACAATTTTCTGCATCTGAATTTTTCCCAAAAACGAAAGAAATGTGCATCGACTTCCGTCGTAATAGAACTGTCATTAGTCCTATTTTTATCAACGGTGAACCTGTGGAACAGGTTGATTCATTAAAAATACCTCGGTGTTATATTAGATGAAAAATTGTCATTTACAGAGCATGTTACAGCCGTGCAAAAAAAATCTCAGGCGACTGCCGTTCTTCGAAAGTTACGAGCTTTCTATGTTGATCCACTACTTCTTCTACGCCTTTACCGTAGCATAATTGAGCCTCTCTTTAAACCCACTGCACCATTTGTTTTTCTACCCTGCTCTTTCTGTGAAAAACCGTAACAGGCTTTTTGAAAATCTCACATGTTTTGCCCAAAATCATTGGTTTACCTACACCAAAGCTCTCCAAAAAAATCGGGCCATGCAATTTTGAAGAAAGCTCGAGCTGTCCTACTGAGTCTGATCACCCCTCTCTACGTTCTTCCATGTACCCCTCTCAAAGGGTGGGGGGGATTTAAAAATTTTAAAAAATGTCGCTTTGAGGGTTTTTTGCCGGTGGCCCTTGGAAAGTTGAATGCTAAATGAGTCCTTTTTGGTGTCACCCGATTGAATTGTTCTTGTAGTGTATACATCTGGAAATTCTTTTCATTTTGTTGAGACCATCCCATATATTTTAGATGTGATCATGAGTTGTAAAATGCATATCCTTTTTAAGGACAATAAAGTAAAGTGAAATAAAATTAAAAGTTCGTGTTAAAAAACAATGCCCTTTTTTGATCAATATCAACAACCAGGACAGGATTAGGCTAGATACATTTATCAAGAAAGCAAATGGGACTGTAAGGATGGAACGGGTCAAAATATTAAACGAACAGGAATATCTATGACAATGTATATTGTTAACTGGCAAAATTTCATATTGAGACATCACGCCAATGTGCATGGTGGATCATCTGACTTACTTGCTAAACTATTGGATTAAATTATTGTTGAATTA
>JAODUO010001245.1:35000-50000 GCA_025642075.2 Ridgeia piscesae
TGAGCTTGTTGATGTGTCCTTTGGTGGTACATCAGCGAGGCTGTTGTATTACAGCTGTTGTTGTTGAATTGTGTGGTCATGAGCTTGTTGATGTGTCCTTTGGTGGTACATCAGCGTGGCTGATATATTACAGCTGTTGTTGTTGAATTGTGTGGTCATGAGCTTGTTGATGTGTCCTTTGGTGATACATCAGCGTGGCTGTTGTATTACAGCTGTTGTTGTTGAATTGTGTGGTCATGAGCTTGTTGATGTGTCCTTTGGTGGTACATCAGCGTGGCTGTTGTATTACAGCTGTTGTTGTTGAATTGTGTGGTCATGAGCTTGTTGATGTGTCCTTTGGTGGTACATCAGCGAGGCTGTTGTATTACAGTTGTTGTTGTTGAATTGTGTGGTCATGAGCTTGTTGATGTGTCCTTTGGTGGTACATCAGCGAGGCTGTTGTATTACAGCTGTTGTTGTTGAATTGTGTTGTCAGGAGCTTGTTGATGTGTCCTTTGGTGGTACACCAGCGAGGCTGTTGTATTACAGCTGTTGTTGTTGAATTGTGTGGTCATGAGCTTGTTGATGTGTCCTTTGGTGGTACATCAGCGTGGCTGTTGTATTACAGCTGTTGTTGTTGAATTGTGTGGTCATGAGCTTGTTGATGTGTCCTTTGGTGGTACATCAGCGAGGCTGTTGTATTACAGCTGTTGTTGTTGAATTGTGTGGTCATGAGCTTGTTGATGTGTTCTTTGGTGGTACATCAGCGAGGCTGTTGTATTACAGCTGTTGTTGTTGAATTGTATGGTCATGAGCTTGTTGATGTGTCCTTTGGTGGACATCAGCGTTGGCTGTTGTATTACAGCTGTTGTTGTTGAATGTGTGGTCATGAGCTTGTTGATGTGTCCTTTGGTGGTACATCAGCGTGGCTGTTGTATTACAGCTGTTGTTGTTGAATTGTGTGGTCATGAGCTTGTTGATG
The DNA here is from genome assembly GCA_025642075.2 of Ridgeia piscesae. Lineage (NCBI taxonomy): Eukaryota > Metazoa > Annelida > Polychaeta > Sabellida > Siboglinidae > Ridgeia > Ridgeia piscesae. Next base: position 35,962 of record JAODUO010001245.1, read on the forward strand.
TGTCCTTTGGTGGTACATCAGCGTGGCTGTTGTATTACAGCTGTTGTTGTTGAATTGTGTGGTCATGAGCTTGTTGATGTGTCCTTTGGTGATACATCAGCGAGGCTGTTGTATTACGTTGTTGTTGTTGAATTGTGTGGTCATGAGCTTGTTGATGTGTCCTTTGGTGTACACAGGAGGCTGTTGTATTACAGTGTTGTTGTTGAATTGTGTGGTCATGAGCTTGTTGATGTGTCCTTTGGTGGTACACCACCGGGGGCTGTTGTATTACAGCTGTTGTTGTTGAATTGTGTGGTCATGAGCTTGTTGATGTGTCCTTTGGTGGTACATCAGCGTGGCTGTTGTATTACAGCTGTTGTTGTTGAATTGTGTGGTCATGAGCTTGTTGATGTGTCCTTTGGTGATACATCAGCGAGGCTGTTGTATTACAGCTGTTGTTGTTGAATTGTGTGGTCATGAGCTTGTTGATGTGTCCTTTGGTGGTACATCAGCGTGGCTGATATATTACAGCTGTTGTTGTTGTGGAGCAAACTTTCATTCAAATTATATTCATGCGTACCTTTCTCGAGAACTCACAGTTGCCCCGCCCAATGAAAGCGATCCACTGGTTTGGTCCGGGCGGGGGGAGAACTCGTGTGCATGCATTTGTCGGAGTCGTGTGCATGATATAACCCTAAAACCACCCAAAAATTGTGACGAACTTATCTTGCAACATACTTATACTAAATTGGATTAGAAGAATGCATCAATTGAGTTCGAGTAGTGTCATGGATGCCGATATAGTGTTTGTAGTTTTAATGGGTTGTGCTGGAAATATTCGAGTATATACTACGTAACTAATGGTAAAACAATGATATTTCCTTCTCACGTATTGCTAAATCATGCATGCGTAAATTATTTTTAAAAGCATGTGCTATCTCATAAGCTACTTAGCTTAACCCTATCAATTTTAACTTATAGATGAAAAAGATTAATTGTATTTAATGTATGATGACACTTGATATTATCATATTTCCAGCTGTATTAAAAACGTCATATATAGAAATCTTGCGATATATGTAACAAACGAAAAGTGATGTTAGATATTTACTGAAGTAATATCTAATACAATACATCACTAATGATAATAACCTGACAAAAAATGCTTGCCTACGATATTTTTGAAAACGAACAAAATCACACCCTTAGCGGTGGTCGCTTGATAAAGCTATGGACTATCAATCGAGGAATTTATGCTATTTCGTTCACCCCACATTTGCCTGTGTCTTTCGGAAGAGACTGTAATACCCGGTGGTCCCTTCTATCTGGTGTGTATACCAGAGGAAGTAAAACATCCCACATGGGGTAAATGTGTACCCTGTAGTGGACACACAAATAAATTATCGTTGGACTTTAAATGCCCTGCAAAGGACCCAGTCCAGTATTTAAGAGAAGAAAAGAGAAGACGAAGAAAGTCATGCAAAATAATAGATTGTTACATTGCCGTTGCCGTTATTTCATTGGAGACAAACACATATTAAGTGGGGGTTACCATTGCGCATTTTTCAAAAGATTAGACTATTCAATTACAACATAGACTTTTTAAATATATAGAATACATAATTTGTATATCTATGCATGTTCAATGCTTTAAAAAACGTTGACAGTTTTCAACATTATGTTGCCAGGTTCTGAAATGTTGGCCCATGTTTAGCACGAACTGGCGGACAGAACGACTTCCGCTGTCTAACCAACCTGTAGTCCAGCTCTAGGCAATGCAGGCCCAAAGTTGGCCTGTACACCAGGAAAGTCCGCCACAACATGATTGTCCGCAGTATACTGAAAAGACACGTGATCTTTTAATTTCCTGAACTGGTTTATCCGGTAAGTCGCGGTTTGCGTACGTCACAATCAAAATTACGCGCCGTCAAGCTTTACCTTTGCCAACGATGTTTATAACGGTTAAATATGTGAATTATATTATTACGACATGACATCTGACAAAGGAAACATTACATCATACATTTAACACTTAGTCAACTTTCCATTAGGCTTTTGTCATGACGATAATCTTCTGAAACCAGAACAAAAAAAAATTTATATATATATATATATATATATATATATTATATATATATATATATATATATATACTGCTCTAATACATCAGTAGTACTTGTTTATTTTCATTTTTTCATGAAACTCCATACTTCCACTTGCCAACAGTCATGTAGAGCTTGATCTTTAATTTCCTTGGCATTTTCTTGTCACCGATAACTCCGGATAGGTCTCTCCACTTGCCCCACGCTGTACTAACTCTTGCTCTTACTGCTTCCTCTGATCATCCTTCTTCACTGACACCTAAATATTTGACTTTATTCAGCTGTCTTAGGCTCGTGCCTTGGTTCTCTTTAATGTTTGCTTTTGTTCCTCTCCTGCTACTGACCATCATTTCCGTTTTTCCGATTTTGACTTTTTGTCCCTGCTCTCCATCCTAATCTGCCAACCAAGCCATCTCCTCTGCATCTCCTCCTCTGTATCTGTATCTACTATCTGTTACTACTACTGTTACTACGCTGATGACATCTATGATAAACAGGAATGGCCTTAGCCCTGATCACTGGGGTAGGCTAACTTTTATGGGAAACTCGTCAGTTCTGCCATGCGTGGTTCTCACTACTGTTGATGCGCTATGATATGTTGCTTCTACTAGCCTCATTAGCTTCTCTGGGACCCCCTTCCGTCTCATACACCAATGCACCAGATCCCTGGGCACACTATCATATGCTTTTCCAAATCTACGAAGGTAAAGAACAAATCCTTGTGCACTTCTTGGTGTTTTTCTTGCAGTTGTTGTATGATAAATACTGCATCTGTATATATATATATATATATATATATATATATATATATATATATATATATATATATACATATATAATATACAAATATATAAATTTAATGTATATATATATATATATTTAAAAATATTTTTGTATAACTATATATATATATATATATATATATAATAAATATAATTTTAGTATATATATACTATATATACATATACATATAAACATATATATATAATAATATAAAATTATATAATGTATATTTTATATAAGATATATACATTTTACACACACAAAATATATATATATATATATATATATATATATATATATATATATATATATATATATATATATATTTTTATGTTAATAATAAATATAATCATAATATAATAATATATATATATAATACATATACACACACACACACATATATATATATATATATATATATATATATATATATAATTAGATTTAATTATTATAATTTTTATATTTGTTGTATTTGATATGTGTTATAATTATTTGAATAAAATGTATTTATATATAATATATATATATATATATATATATATATATATATATATATATATATATATATAGTTGTGTCAGTGTGTGTGTGTGTGTGTGTGTGTGTGTGTGTGTGTGTGTGTGTGTGTGTGTGTGTGTGTGTGTGTGTGTGTGTGTGTGTGTGTGTGTGTGTGTGTGTGTGGTGAGAATTTGTGTCTGTGTGCGATTGCGTGTGTACGTGTGTGTGAATGTGTGTGTGTATGTCCGTGTACGATAGAGAGTGTACGTGTGTGTATGTGATACGTACAACGACAATAGTGACATTTCCATCTTGGTAGCACACGACATACTGTAAGTAGGCGAAGTGCAGACAGCCAATTGCTAAGTAAACCAGCAACAAGGGCATCAGGTCACCGTCATTGGGTGAAGATTATCCAACTGACCTAGTTAGGTTTAGACTGCCGTATCTACAACGTAACAGTCACAGGGCTGTGTGATATAACTGTATATTGCAATGTTTATATATATATATATATATATATATATATATATACATATATATATATATATATATATATATATATATATACATATATATATACATGTACATGTACATGTACATGTACATGTACATGTACATGTACATGTACATGTACATATACATATACATATACATATACATATACATATACATATACATGTACATATACAGTAACTATATACATATACATATACATATACATATACATATACATATACATATACATATACATGTACATGTACATGTACATGTACATGTACATGTACATGTACATATACACATACACATACACATACACATACACATACACATACACATACACATACACATACACATACACATACAATACACATACACATAAAACATACACATACATATACATATACATATAATATATATTTTATATATATATATATATATATATATATATAATATATATATATATATATATATATATATATATATATATATATATATATTTTATATGTAATCATTATAACAGTCACAGGGCGGTGTGATATACAGCTGTATTTTGCAGTGTTATATATATATATATATATATATATATATATATATATATATATATATCCAACAAAGTATACGTAAAAGCGCGGACGTTAGTGGCCACGAGCCGTGCGTGTCCAATTTCAATTTGGCACTAACGAAAATAGTGATATTTTATTAGATTTAGGCCTATGTAAATGAAAAATAACTGTTATTGCCATTAAGGCTAATCATATTACAGTATGTGCTCAACCATGTTTTGGTTGTAGCTGTTCTGAGTTTAATAAACGAACTCTGTAAAGTGTACTGTTTTCAGGCGATGTATATGTTATGATCTATGTTATGTGTAAAATGGCTGTCGTTCTTCACCAATCACATAATCTCACGTTTTATACAAAATGAAAAAAAATGTTTTTCTAAAATGTTCTGCACGTGATTGTGACATGCTTTATTCGTGATGTTGGAAAAAACATCGCTATGCGTTGTAGATATAATTCACAATTAGAAAAAAGGACATAATGTGTTTGTGTTATCAATCACATAATCAGTTTTGCAGTGGCGACGCGTCTGTTTCACGGTACGTCACTTTCGTCTATTTGTGCCTTCTTTTTACGAAATAACAGTATCACATATATAGTGTTACGCTGAATGATCTTAATATATGCAATGCTATCTGTAAAATGTGTCAACAGGTGAGTTATTTGCCTTGCTGTACCAGGCTCATTGACAGTTTCAAGTTTTGTTTACATATATGACGATTGCGCTGGCGATAATGCAAGTTTCTACAACATATAGAGCATGTTTTAACTGGAAAAAGCACGTGAAAACGAAATTGCATATTTATGCTTCTACAGAAACACATTTGTTATCCGGTGCCGATGTGTCATTAACTTGCTTAACTAGCACAATTAATTAACCTAATTAAATTCGGTGTCCCAGTTGGAGGTCAGCATTGTGTTATAACGTATGATTGTAAATTATAGTTTTGACAAAAATCACAATAGCGCATCTGTTCGAAATGTTGTGCCTTTCCAGAGTCTAGTGTTGTGCATTTCCGCGGTGTCGGACGTACATTTCGGACACTTTAGCTATGCGCTGGATGAAGCGATAGACAGTGCCACAACTTTGCACTATCATATATTATAAGAACCCACTAGGACATAACAGTCCAATATAAAGTGTGTCCCTCCTGTAACATTAATCTGTTGACGAAATCCAATGAAATGATGTGTTTCTGTTGTATATAAAAATTATACATGACTTCGTTCGGTGTCGGGCGTACATTTATGTGGTGTCGGACGTGCGACACACCAAGTAGTTAGTATTGTGATTACATTTTCAAACGTCATATATCCATATTGACATAAACACAATTAGGAGGTTAGATTTAATCCTCTCTGACTATAGATGTTTAGTCACACACTTAAATTTCTCAATGTTTATATTGTTCATTGTCCAGACACTGAGATCAAAGAAACCATATCAAACACATTAGAACAGAAACTGTCCATGACTTCCAGCAACAGATGGTGCATCAGTCTTCTTGATGACAAAACTTGTAGAAGTACTGTATATAGCCAAATTACATGGTGTTCACATTGACTATCCGTTAGATAGTAAACACCATATTATCAAGATAAAACAGTAAAATTGCAAACAAAATACTTTCACCATACATGTTCTTCCAAATCATCTGATGAGCTACTTTTATTAACAATAAAACAATACAACCAATACAAACAACAAAAACATACATTTTAAGGCCGCACTTTCAAACTATAATTTTTAACTTTAATGTTGTTTATAATGAATTTATTTTAACCTTAATTATAATTTCTTAAATTGTTTTAATATTTGACTTTATTATAGATTGATCAATATATGTTATTACTTATTTTTATTTAATATATTTATTTATTGCTGATACGTCTATGTTATGCACTTATTTGTTAATTTATTTATGATCATTAAACATTTAATCTTAACGCGTAAGTTTAAGATATTATGTTTTACATATGTTGTATTCTATGTGTCTCTGAGCGAAAGTAAATTCCTGCTGTATGGGGCTTTACAAATATTTTTTTATTATTAACAATAACATTGGGAATATACATACCACACAATATAAACATTATTACAAGTGAGAACGATCCGTCATACATATGTTAATATTTAATATGAGGCTGGGTTTAAAAGAGAGAATGTGATACACTGTAGTCACAATCTTCATATTCATGCAATAATAAGTCCAAAACATACAGTAGAACAACATGTAAAGCAATATACCAGGATGTATTATTATTGGGCCCTAATTTGCTGAATCAGTTACAACCATACCTGTATACAGGCAGTACTGTTAATCAGATTATACATCCTATAGTCATTATCTTTATTTTATGTACTCATTATTGGGTAAATTGTATTTGTAAATCCATTACCAAAAAAAAGCAATTAGTAGGCAAATGTTGCAGCAGTATTCTAGTCAATTATGTTTTTCAGCATAACTATACAAGTAATTAAATAATAAAGTATTAACAAAAAGTTCTTAATTGTTTGCAATAAATAAACAAAATACCTGTAACTTGTTTTCATAATTGTATAGAGTTCATGTACTCAAAACATCTAGATTTATCATGTGTATCATTTAATTTGATGTGATACATGTGAGTTTACAATGTATATTAGATTATGTTTGTTGCATACATCTGATTCTGTAAAAAGCCTAATATATGATGAATATCATTACAGGAAATGATGTCACTGAGCAAATTTCACCACATTGAATATGTTAGACTGATTCATACTACATCACATAAATGTATATACACAACAGTACCTTAAATAACAATATAACTATTGTGGTTACACTGTTCCAATGGCGTGCTCCAAGTTAATTTAGTTTTAGTGTAACTGGTTCCAAAATGTTTTGCTAATCTACTTATATAGATTTATAATTGCTATAATAATCATTATGTGTAGTAATAATATTAATACATTCTGTATAATATATTATATTATACAGAATGCACAAATACAGATAATATGTTTCAAAAATTTGATTTTGTAAACATTATGTATGGTGTCGGACGTAGGGGGTGTAACAAATGTACGTCCGACACCACCTTTGCTGGCTAACTATTACAAATAAAACTAAACATTGTACTGTTTTATTAAAACACATATAATTAACATTGAATCTCAGTTAGTATGATATTACACACAACTTCTTTATTGACTGATTGTCTGAAACAATATTGACTACAATCACATGACATATACATACAAATCAGAATAGACAATCAATAATAAGCAGGAAAGAAACAAACTTCAATGATGTTGATGCGAGCATACCACGGTTAATCAAATAAATGTCATAGAAACATGATGATACATTTTGTCAATTAACTATGCCTATAATGCTACGATCAAAATTAGTCGAGTTTAGAACTACCAGACTATTGACCCAACCAAGCGCAGATTATTATATAAGACACAAACAGCCAGACCGTGTCCACCCCAAAAACCGCTCGTCAGCAAACACAGCGGCGGATTAACCGGTAGGCCCACGAAAATACTCGGGGATTATTTTATCAATTGACTGTAACCGAAACTCATCTGGAAAGACATGAGTTTAATATTTTTATTGGATCCATACCAGGGTTGGGTCCAAATAGACATGTTGGTATCAAACATATTGACCCAGTTGGCCAAATCAAATACAAATGCATTGCTTTTTTAAGATTTCAATTCAAATACAATTACACATTTCCAATTCAAATATAAATACACTGCCATTTTTATTCAAATACGATTCAATTACATTGCCATTTGTTAAATTTTATTCAAATGTGATTCATATGCGTGGCCAGTGTTTCCATTATTGTTCAATTGTATCATAGTTGGTGGAATTTTGATCGTATTTACAAATGCCTTTCAAATATAGACCAAATATCAAATACAAATTCAATTACAAATACAAATATACCACATTTCTGTATTCAAATACGTATTTGAACCCAACCCTGATATGTACCCATATCCATTTCGCCGTTGTAACTATATTGTTACCGACATGTTATACCTCATTGTGTTAGTTCCGTTATTCAACGTCATTCACATTCACATTCACATGCTTAAATATTTAATATATATATATATATATATATATATATATATATATATATATATATATATATATATATATATATATATATATATATATATATGGGATGATTATCATTTAGGAAACTTTTGAGGCACAACAAGCGACCGGCTTGCACCAATATACGCTGCTATCGCTCACGGCGGTAACGCATGGCAATGGTCGCAAATAGGGTCGATTTGTGGGCTTCAAAAGTGCACTAAAATTAAGTATTTTTGCAATATAAATGTGCCTTGGATGATGTTTGATGACGTTGGCGCAACAAAATGGAAATAATTCCATTAATCCCGCACATACATTAATAATACTGGACCTGCTCTGAAGCGGTCCAGAGCGTTGCCTTGATAACCGTGGAAACAAGAGGGGCGTTGCTGATACACATGATCTATCAGCCGACTTTGAGGCTGTAGATCAAACGTTGTTGTTGGCTGGCATGGAGAGAGCGGATGTTATCGATGTCGTGCATCATTGGTTTCAGTCATACCTGACTTCGAGAACTCAGACTGTCTCTCTATGGCTCTTGATCATATACAGTCAGATCCAACGGAGATGCTTCATGGAGCGCCACAGGAGTCTGTCCCTGGTCTAGTTCTACTTACACACTAATGTGACCCATTGGACAGGTAGTTAGGCAGAACCGACTTGATTCCACGTTCCTCTTTGGTGATAATTCGCAAATTCAGTTTTTAGATCACGGACACTAAACATGCGACAAATGCACAGAGTCGTTTTAATAACTTATGATAACGTTTGTTTAGCAATAGTTAAAATACACATTATTATTATTTACTATGCTTGTTGCGGTCAAAAAACATATTGTTCTTGTTCATCGCCCGTAGGGGAATTATGATATGAACTGACGCTTGTGGTCAGTGACACCGACCTCGGCCAGCAAGTCCAGTCTGACTGATACTGTCAGTGGTGACAGCGTCCTCCTCAAGTGTCTACACCGGATTCGTTCCACAAGTGACAGCGTGATACAAGATCCATTCAACTCCTGACTCATCTCCGTGTTATATCGCGGAAACCTGATCAGCCTCTACGCAAGCTGCAGACAGTCCGGATAGGGAAATACCGAATAAATCGCGTTCCGTATTGATTAAATAAAATATCCAATATTATTTATTTAATTAAGGGGCGATTCCATAATATTATAAGAGACGGATGACGCTATACCCGCTCGCATGCATTTTAATAAAAACACATATCAAATCTGACCGGGGAACACCGTGCTTATTATGTTCTACGTATGATACACTTTGTGGGCGCCTCGTAAATTAGTTAAATATTAACATGGGTATAAACAATACCTACCACCGTGCAAATGAGATTAACATCACATATATGTTATATGATTTCGCGTGCGTTTATTGTTTTTCTTCTGGAGGTGCACTTTGGTAACGACGTAATGTTACGTCATCACACTAACTCGGTTAGTCGCCAGATGGCGGGATTGCATGCATTTATATTTGAAGACGTATAATAGTCTGGAGGAATTTCGAGTTCAGGTGGAAATATTGTACAGACTTTTTGACGGTTGATATGAGTTAAATATGGCCTAAGGTCATAATTTCCGGAGGGTGTGCAAAATTTCGTCCGGTGACATTTGTGCACATCCAAGATGGCCGCCATCGCTGACCGATATAATGAAAATGGTTATTACTCAGTCAGTAGTTGTGCTAGACATGTAATGTTGGGCTCTATACCTAGGTTTTTAGGTACACGGAATCGAATGGAAGGGTTATTGATGTGATTCGACAACTGTGTCACCCTTAAAAATAACAAAGGCCACCAAAGTACCCTATCAAATCATTGAACTCATGCTTTGACCATTAGAAGCAATATGTAATAAACTGTCGTAGTATATACCGGAATGTGAAAGTTATTCAACTTGAACATCGTAATTAAAGCATTGCATCTATGATAATGATACTTTTGATGCTGAAATACCGTCACCCAATTGCAAGACGTGTGTCCACTGCCTTGCTATGATCATGGCACAGGTTCGTCCATCTGGCATTAGCAGTCCTTGTGAAGTGGCTCCCAAACGGAAAACCACCAAACCTCAACCTATGCAAGATCGTTCAAAGCCGGTTAGGTATGATGTGCAGCAAGAGACGTACAGTGGACCCAAGAAGCCCCTGATGCCCCCAGAACAAGCTGTCCACCACGTACCTCCTCTATCGCTATTAGCTTCCCAGGCAATCACTAAACAACAAGGATTGGAGAATGACTTTGCATTCTTGCAGGACATACATACGGAATCGAAGTGTCCTGAACACAACGGTTACAACAATAGACTGTGTCGCCAAGCCGACTTGCTCCCTCAACCACATACCAAAGTCGCCTTCCTACCACAACTCGTTGACCGACCCCCTCTCACCCTGATACCATCAAAACCGCAATCGAGAGGGCCCTGTCACTTGCTAGAGCTGCAGATAAGGACGTTCTGATCTTCACAGCTGACCAGCACCTATACAAAGTCACCGTAGGCATACTGTTCTACGAACCCTTATATTTCAAGTTCGTTATCCCTGTGCTCGGGGCATGCACATGCTTATGAACTTTATTCACGCCGCAGGTATCATTAAAGCTGGCAGCGGCGTGAAAGAGGTTCTAGCCGGAACATTTGGAAGTATTGACAAAATGCTAGATGGAATGAAATACCCCCAAACCTTTCGCGCCCTCAGAATGCTAGTGGAGAAGTTGTTCCGTGATACGGTACAGTAGTCAGAAGTTATTTCGTTCACTCGCCTCATCGACGTGCTTGAAGTTCGAGCAAGTAGCAGCAGGACTACGAAGTTGTGGGCTGACAACGGTGATCATAATCATCGTGTCAAGACGGTGATCATAATCATCATATCAAGACGGTAATGATGAACCTTTCCCGTGGAGGACATGAGGGCGACTGGGCGCTTCACCTCTTCGCAGCAGAAGCCACGATCCCTTATTTCCGCTCTGCTGGCTGCCACAACTATGCACGCTATGACGCCTTCTACGTCCATCAGATGAAAGGTTTCAATCCGGAGATGATGAAGAAACTACAGCAAGGTGCATTCGTGCGTCACATCCCAGGAATCTACAACTCAACTTGGACGGACATGTTGGTAAAAACAACGTGCATGCGGCCGGGCCATGGGCCAGCTGGAACTATGGTGAAGTGGGCCCTCAGCTTTGCCCTCACTGGAGAAGTATCACAGCTATGAGCAACAATGAATAACACACTCTTCACACTTATCTCAAGCAGGAATCTGAAGGTCGAATCAAGGTAGAAAACGCCGATCGCCTAAGCCTAAGCAACACGCTCGACGTCTGTATTAATCCTTTAGATGATGACTGATCATGACTCACACTCGGATGGTGCACTAATGAACATCGTTACTGGACAAATCGCTCACCCTGACGTGAATGCGGATGATGCCGTCAGTCTTGGACAACGGGCGATGAGCAACTTCATGGCTGGTTGGCCAGGATCTTTCTATAATCCTCTCGGCAAACTACTTGTCACCATGGATGTGATGAAGAAACACATGTCAGTCGGCAAGGAACGTGTCTATGACCAGATGCACGTGTCATTGGTCTACTTGCAAATTCACGGGAGATCAACACTGACAACTTCGATGTGTTGGCATACGAGTTACCTGCATATCCACCATTAATGTTCAACCAAGGCGGTGAAATTAAAATCACGAAGTCAAAATCGACCTTGAAACTTCAAGTGGTTATATCGGAGCGTAACTGTCCCATCCCGGAGACCTTTATCTATGATGTTTCTGCGTTCCTCTGGGTCCTCACTTGGCCGTCTGACCAACTCCTCGTGTATGTGGATGCCTTTTTGTTGTTTGTTCATCAAGCTCTTCATAAGTCAGATGTCACTCTCGTGTTTGACAGCACCAATAACTTCACGAGGATTCAGAGAGCTAGACTAAACCGGGTGCACAAGCTGTCATTCTCACCAACACGAAGAACAAGATTCATCTGAATGCCATGCTCGTAGAAGGCCCGCTCAACTCCGACTACTACACGAATGCAACACAGAAGCATACTCTCACGACTGCTGTTGTTGTTGTTGTCAGCGGCGTGCCAGTGGAGATAGTTGATAGTCTACGGATTGATCGGCATGATATCTGTGCAACACACGAGCAGGCTGACATTATAACACAGCATGCCATCTCGTGTTTACTCTCAGGCAAGTGTGGTCGTGGTGTTGTGTGCGAGGACACTGATGTGTTGGTGCTCCTTGTGCATTTCTACCACATTAAGGGTAGAGGTAGGAACTCTGCTCCAATGAACATGACATCACTAGTGAAGGAGCGAGCAGGTATCGACATCGGTACCACTGCAACAGCACACAGCGGTATAGCAGATGATCTTCTGGCAATTTATGTGTTCTCCGGATCGTATACTGTAACTTCATTGCATGGCGTAGGCAAGGCAATTGTTAGCAAAATTACCAAGAAGGGAACACTCTCCCTCTCTAAAGTTGGTGACGTGAAGGCTGATATGAAATCAGTGCAAGCTCAAGCCACTAAGTTCATATGTGCGGCATGTGGCAAGGTAGCAGAGCCGTGCACATCCATGACCGAATGCAGGGTCAAGATGTGGCGTTCAAAAACAGGGAAGAGTGGGGTACCATCGTGTAACTCTGCTCCCTTCCACCAACAAATGATGCGTTCGTCGAAAACATCAACAGATGTCACCTGCAAGTCGCAACATAGAAAGCAGCACTTCTTGAATCACCACCGACAACGGACCCAACAAGTCATGGCTGGGAACTCGACCACCAGGGCATCCTGCTACCACGAACAGTGCCAACAGGCACACTATCTGCACCTGCTAATTCACTGCAACTGCAAGACCTCTGGGTGGCTGACTGCAACTTGCATCTGCTGCCAAGGTTTGATGCACAGTGGTTTGTCTGTGCGAGGGTGGGGAGGCATGTAAGAACCCTCTGACACGAAACCAATCGGACGAAGAATCCGTTGAACCAGACGAGGACACAGATGACTAATGTGCACAAATCATGCTCTGGTCGATTACAACATAAATGTCAATAAAGTTATTTGTTTGAACGAATGGAATTTTAATTTTAGTTGTGCTCTTTGCAGTTGAATATATATATATATATATATATATATATATATATATATATATATATATATATATATATATATATATATATATATATATTCAATATTTGATGGTTGATATGAGTCAATAAGGGCCTTAGCTCATAAGTTCTGGAGGGTGTGCAAAATTTCGTTCGGTGGCATTTTTGTAAATCCAAGATGGCCGCCAACGCCTATCGATATCATTAAATGGTCATAACTCGGTCAATATTTGTGCTAGGGTCTTGATGTTTGGCTCTATACTTATGCTTAGAGGCGCATGGAATCGAATGGAAGGGTTATTTATGTGATTTGACAAATGCATCACAAAATAAATCAAATATGGCGGCTAAAACGTCAAAAATGACCTGCTAGATATGTGA
>JAODUO010001245.1:52500-55000 GCA_025642075.2 Ridgeia piscesae
CCTCTGCCTCTGCCTCTGCCTCTGCCTCTGCCTCTGCCTCTGCCTCTGCCTCTGCCTCTGCCTCTGCCTCTGCCTCTGCCTCTGCCTCTGCCTCTGCCTCTGCCTCTGCCTCTGCCTCTGCCTCTGCCTCTGCCTCTGCCTCTGCCTCTGCCTCTGCCTCTGCCCCTCTGCCTCTGCCTCTGCCTCTGCCTCTGCCTCTGCCTCTGCCGCCTCTGCCTCTGCCTCTGCCGCCTCTGCCTCTGCCCCTCTGCCTCTGCCTCTGCCTCTGCCTCTGCCTCTGCCTCTGCCTCTGCCTCTGCCTCTGCCTCTGCCTCTGCCTCTGCCTCTGCCTCTGCCTCTGCCTCTTGCCTCTGCCTCTGCCTCTGCCTCTGCCTCTGCCTCTGCCTCTGCCTCTGCCTCTGCCTCTGCCTCTGCCTCTGCCTCTGCCTCTGCCTCTGCCCTCTGCCTCTGCCTCTGCCTCTGCCTGCCTCTGCCTCTGCCTCTGCCTCTGCCTCTGCCTCTGCCTCTGCCTCTGCCTCTGCCTCTGCCTCTGCCTCTGCCTCTGCCTCTGCCTCTGCCTCTGCCTCTGCCTCTGCCTCTGCCTCTGCCTCTGCCTCTGCCTCTGCCTCTGCCTCTGCCTCTGCCTCTGCCTCTGCCTCTGCCTCTGCCTCTGCCTCTGCCTCTGCCTCTGCCTCTGCCTCTGCCTCTGCCTCTGCCTCTGCCTCTGCCTCTGCCTCTGCCTCTGCCTCTGCCTCTGCCTCTGCCTCTGCCTCTGCCTCTGCCTCTGCCTCTGCCCTCTGCCTCTGCCTCTGCCTCTGCCTCTGCCTCTGCCTCTGCCTCTGCCTCTGCCTCTGCCTCTGCCTCTGCCTCTGCCTCTGCCTCTGCCTCTGCCTCTGCCTCTGCCTCTGCCTCTGCCTCTGCCTCTGCCTCTGCCTCTGCCTCTGCCTCTGCCTCTGCCGCCTCTGCCTCTGCCGCCTCTGCCTCTGCCTGCCTCTGCCTCTGCCTCTGCCTCTGCCTCTGCCTCTGCCTCTGCCTCTGCCTCTGCCCTCTGCCTCTGCCTCTGCCTCTGCCTCTGCCTCTGCCTCTGCCTCTCCTCTGCCTCTGCCTCTGCCTCTGCCTCTGCCTCTGCCTCTGCCTCTGCCTCTGCCTCTGCCTCTGCCTCTGCCTCTGCCTCTGCCTCTGCCTCTGCCTCTGCCTCTGCCTCTGCCTCTGCCTCTGCCTCTGCCTCTGCCCCTCTGCCCCTCTGCCCCCCGCCGCCTCTGCCTCTGCCCCTCTGCCTCTGCCTCTGCCTCTGCCTCTGCCTCTGCCTCTGCCTCTGCCTCTGCCTCTGCCTCTGCCTCTGCCTCTGCCTCTGCCTCTGCCTCTGCCTCTGCCTCTGCCTCTGCCTCTGCCTCTGCCTCTGCCTCTGCCTCTGCCTCTGCCTCTGCCTCTGCCTCTGCCTCTGCCTCTGCCTCTGCCTCTGCCTCTGCCGCCTCTGCCTCTGCCTCTGCCTGCCTCTGCCTCTGCCGCCTCTGCCTCTGCCTCTGCTCTGCCTCTGCCTCTGCCTCTGCCTCTGCCTCTGCCTCTGCCTCTGCCTCTGCCTCTGCCTCTGCCTCTGCCTCTGCCTCTGCCCCTGCCTCTGCCTCTGCCTCTGCCTCTGCCTCTGCCTCTGCCTCTGCCTCTGCCTCTGCCTCTGCCTCTGCCTGCCTCTGCCTCTGCCTCTGCCTCTGCCTCTGCCTCTGCCTCTGCCTCTGCCTCTGCCTCTGCCTCTGCCTCTGCCTCTGCCTCTGCCTCTGCCTCTGCCTCTGCCTCTGCCTCCCGCCTCTGCCTCTGCCTCTGCCGCCTCTGCCTCTGCCTCTGCCGCCTCTGCCTCTGCCTCTGCCGCCTCTGCCTCTGCTCTGCCTCTGCCTCTGCCTCTGCCCTCTGCCTCTGCCTCTGCCTCTGCCTCTGCCTCTGCCTCTGCCTCTGCCTCTGCCTCTGCCTCCCGCCTCTGCCTCTGCCTCTGCCTCTGCCTCTGCCTCTGCCTCTGCCTCTGCCTCTGCCTCTGCCTCTGCCTCTGCCTCTGCCTCTGCCTCTGCCTCTGCCTCTGCCTCTGCCTCTGCCTCTGCCTCTGCCTCTGCCTCTGCCTCTGCCTCTGCCTCTGCCTCTGCCTCTGCCTCTGCCTCTGCCTCTGCCTCTGCCCCTCTGCCTCTGCCGCCTCTGCCTCTGCCGCCTCTGCCTCTGCCGCCTCTGCCTCTGCCGCCTCTGCCTCTGCCTCTGCCTCTGCCTCTGCCTCTGCCTCTGCCTCTGCCTCTGCCTCTGCCTCTGCCTCTGCCTCTGCCTCTGCCTCTGCCTCTGCCTCTGCTCTGCCTCTGCCTCTGCCTCTGCCCCTGCCTGCCTCTGCCTCTGCCTCTGCCTCTGCCTCTGCCTCTGCCTCTGCCTCTGCCTCTGCCTCTGCCTCTGCCTCTGCCTCTGCCTCTGCCTCTGCCTCTGCCTCTGCCTCTGCCTCTGCCTCTGCCTCTGCCTCTGCCTCTGCCTCTGCCTCTGCCTCTGCCTCTGCCTC
>JAODUO010001245.1:57500-75000 GCA_025642075.2 Ridgeia piscesae
AACCATCTGTCTACAAATATGTACAAATACAACGCAGTATCACGTATTTCCGTTTAATCATGTCAGTGACAGCCGTGCGGTGTGCGTGTGTATGTGCGTGCGTGCGGGCCGAGAGAAGCTGATTCCATAGGGTTTCGGAAATATGCGCACGCGAACACACGCCCTCCTCATAATTCCTTCAATCCAGCAGCCGTCGCTTCGAATTAAACAACCATCGCTTAAGTGCCCAACGTCGCCGTCAGGTTTTGACCACTCCCATTCCGTCCACACTATTTGTGTCTATGTCGGCGACCCTAGCGATACCTTCGCTTGACGCCGACTCGTGACGTCACCTCCCTCCTGACACAGACGTATCCACACACCTGGGCCGACTGTCTTGTTCGGACTGTTCTCTGGTCCCCCAACCGTCCACAACCTCCGACCCGGACGTCCAACACGGAACACGTGACTACGGCCATACAGAGCTACTGTCTCGCTCAGTGTCGGTGGATGTGTACCAGGCTCTCCTGGGCGACATCGCTGGATCGACGGTGACATTTCGCCGCGGTGTCGTCGTGTATAAGTATCCTGTCATCATAGTAACATACTTTATTTCGTATATCTACAGATGTGCTACATCGTGTACGTGTCACTAGAACATGCATCATTGGCCGACTACATGTATGGTACAAAAACACGTACAAGCGTGACATGAAGATGGCAGGAATTGACCTACGTCGTTGGTCCGTGCGCATGCGTCAGGTGTAATCGTTTTGTTTTACCGGCTCTACTATTATCATTAACAGGATAACGTCTAATAGCTCTTACAAATTAAATTCACATATGTTCAATAGTATCACGTTTATCCTAAACTATGTTTTGCAAAATTAGATCGCTCAGCAACCAGTTCCTTGAAAAGGCGCCGATGTAAACAACCACTAAAAGCGCGCGAAACCCAAATCCCCCAAACACAAATATAGCACATATGACAAATATAGCACATATAATCCAAAAATAAAAACTTGTTACAACGGTCAAACGTACAGTGGCTGTGCTGTAGGTGCCAACCACTTAATATATCAGGTGTCACCTTCCGAGGCTTTGAAATCTCTCCAATTTTTTACGAACCAATTGCTAATGAAAACATAATTCTTGAATCACTCTCTCCAACCTTCAACCCACTCTTCACTAGCAGTCCCAAATCAACAGACCAACACATGTCAGAGAATCCAACAAGAAGATCCAATCATTCATCATGCTCCTCCAACAAAGCTACACATTCACCAGCTCCAGAACAAGCTCATCTGCATTTGACATCCCACAAAAGAAAAACCTGCGTGTTATGACCGTAAATTGTAGTAGTGAGATAAACAAAACAAAAAAACCTTGAAGTATATATTAACTATATAAAACCAGACGTCATCTGTCGTTCTGAATCCTGGCTCAACTATAACATAAAACCAGCGAAATATTCCCAGAAAACTACACCGCATACCGAAAAGACCGCAACACAGCAGGAGGAGGTGTTTTCTTGCGTGTGCGGAAGGACATCATATCCTCCAACCAACCAGCCTTAGATAGTGACTGTAACATTCTGTGGGCAAAAAGACAACTTCAAAACAAAAAAATCATGCTAATAGGTTCCTTCTACATGCCACCACGATGCAACAACACCAAACAAGAACTTAATAAATCCCTAACAACGATAACAAGAAGTTCAAAACAAAAACAAACAATCCTCTGCGGAGACTTCAACTGCCCCGACATATCATGGAAATAAGTAACGTAGACACCGGTAGTCCAGACCGATCCACTCAGCAATCCCTCATTGACGTAACCGAAAGTGCCCAACTGACGCAAGTCCATAATAGCTCCACCAGAGAAAGCAAGTTGTTAGACCTAGTGAAGATCCTACAATAGTAACACATTCTGTATATGTACCAGGGATATGCGACCACGACATTATGGTAACAGATTTCGACGTAAAAATGCAATACCAAAATAAACAACACAGACAGTTCTACCAGTTTGCCCGCGCTGACTGGGAAAGCCTTAATGAGGATTTTAACACATTGTCAAATAAAGAAAGTTATAGAAAAAAACTGGACAAACTACAAATATATTTAAAAAAAACATGTAGGAGAAGTATGCGTAAAGCCGAATGGGAATACATCAATAATACCATAACCCAAGGACTCCAGACAAACAACTCAAAACCCTTATGGAAATACATTAAAAGCGGAAAACAAGACAACATTGGGGTAGCACCCCTGAAAAGAATGGTTCACTGGTGTGTGACAGCAATGAGAAGGCTGAGATACTCCTGGACCAGTTCCAGAGTGTCTTCACCAGAGATGGTGGATCTGCTCCCCCACACCTTGACCATCCACAATACCCAGTGATAAGTAATTATTAACACAGCCGGAGTATGCAAGTTACTCAAAGGAATCAATCCCCACAAAGCATGTAGGCCTGACCAAATCCCCAATGTAATTTTGAAGAACTGTGCTGACACCCAACCCCAGCACTCAGGGACATCTTCCAACGGTCACTGGACACAGCTGTCCTACCCTCAGACTGGCGCACTGCAAACGTGTCGGCCGTCTTCAAAAAAGGAGATAAACATCCAACCAGAAAACTATCGTCCGATCTCCCTTACATCTGTTCCATGTAAAATCATTGAACACATCATCTACCGCCACCTTATGACTTACCTTGAAGAACACAATATCCTAACAGACCTTAACCATGGCTTCAAAGCAGGCTTCTCATGTGAAACACAACTTCTAACCACCATGCATGACCTTTTCTCTTCCTTCGACACCGGAACCCATACAGACATGGCAGTGTTAGATTTTAGCAAGGCATTTGACACCGTTCCCCACTCAAAACTCCTAAAAAACATCATGGATTTGGACGCACAATACTTGAATGGCTAAACAAATTCCTGACTGGAAGAACAATGATGGTAAAATGTCGAGAGAAATACCCGTTGATTCCGTCTGTTCTTCCTGTGTCACATAAATGACTTACCAACATCTGTCAAATCTCAAGTTCGCCTCGTTGCAGACGATTGCCTATTATACAGGAAAATACAGACATTCAACGACCATATTTTGCTTCAGAAGGACTTAACGCAACTTGCGAAATGGGCAAAACCCTTGGGGGATAAATTTTAATACATACAAATGTCACATCCTAAGCATAAAAAACAAAACACAATTCTTCTATAGCCTAAATAATGAAACTCTGGAATATGTAACTACCAACCCCTATCTTGGCATCACCACATCTAATGACTTAAACTGGCACTCAAACCTTTCTACAATAACCAAAAAAGCAAATAGCACATTTGGTTTCCTAAGACGAAATATACGCAGATGTCCAATTAACAGTAAACGGACGGCATGCATTGCCCCGGTGCGCGCTGTCTTAGAATACGGAGCCATAGTGTGGGACCCATACCATCGGGGGGACATAGACAAATCAGTACAAATCCAACACAGTGCAGCTCGCTTCGTCACTGGAGACTACCGCTCTAGACACCCAGGATCTGTCACAACCATGCTCACCAACCTTAACCTCGACACATTAGACAATAGACGACGCGACCAAAGACAAACATTTATGTACCGAACTGTTAGACGATCTATCCCAGCCCTCCCCACTGAAACATTCTTCCTGCCCCAAAATACAAACAAAAGACACATTCAGCCTAAACACTTCCCAGATCATGTATCCTCAAATTTTGTTCAACAACTAACAACCAACAACACCAGATGTTTCATAGTACCTACAGCCCACAATGAACAATTTAAGAATTCAATTTTTTTTTTAAACAGTAGTTGACTGGAACCAACTTAACGAGTCGCAGGTCCAGACTGAAACCATAACTGATTTCAGTCGCCTGATCTGCGGCTCAAACACTCAATAACATGCGCACACACACCCGGTCGTTATAATAGCCAATATTGGCTCCTTATGACGTATCCCGTTCAGATTGAGACATTAAAAAGACTGAGAGGAGGGATCACCGAAAGCAGACATATGCTAATGCTACATTTTCTTCGTAGCCGACTGCCTATATCTGCCGCTGATGAGGTAGATATTGCTATGCATAAATCCGACTTCTTTGTCATAACCATGCGAAGTCACCGAACAGACAATCACTGCGACGCAAACCATCATCTGACAAAATAGACGGATGCGACATATTTCGTAGAGCGCCACATCCATAACTGTGCGTGACGATTCATAACTAAAATAAACAAAAAGGATAATTTCATACAATAACCAGAATACTGATATTTTAAAATAATAAATAATATAATAAGTACGTAAGATATAATTGGAATTGTATAATCTCATGCAACGTAAACAGTCATAAGAAATGGCCAAATAATATATAGTTGCAAGGTGACCAGTTTGTTTAATGTTTTCAATGATTATAACAATGATTAACATAGGTAAACTGGTCGTCGTCATCCTCAAAGGAATTACGTTATTAACAATAAATACAACACTAAATAACTTAGCATTTCAAAATATTTAGAAGTAAATAAATCAACAAATAAAATTATTAATCATAAACATATTTAATAAAAATTATCAATCTAATAAATACTTCCATAAAAATAATGCTGCTAAATAAATATTTACGTAAGAATAATAGTAATAATTACTTTAATTACAGATGAAATAAGTCTGGCTGGCTTGTGAGTGCCCATATTCCGTGCAGTATTTCATTGCTACCAGTGCGCATGAGTTGAACTCATCTCTTCAAACAGGTTCAAATGTTACTCTTGAAGATGTCATGGTGCTTGGCGATATATACATATATATATATATATATATATATATATATATCTTCAGGGAACAATTTCCCAATAGTTATTAAGACATGTGACACTTTCGCCAGCTTCAAACATCGACTGAAGACACATTTCGTTTGTATTTCACATTAGTGTAATTCGACATGAACAGTTTTTTACTTAGTTATTTATTACTAATATATATATATATATATATATATATATATATATATATATTGATGATTACACTAATGTGAAATACAAAAGAAATGTGTCTTCAGTCGATGTTTGAAGCTGGCGAGATGTCACAGTCTTGATAAATGTTGGTAAATTGTTCCCTACAGCGACCGAGCCAATACCACCAACACAGGCAACAATGTTATATATATATATATATATATATATATATATATATATATATTATATATATATATATATATATATATATTATACCTTCACGTATTCTGACGTACCTTGTCCATGTCAACTTCTGCGACCTTTATTTGATCTCTTATTAAAATGTTTGTTTTCCTGTCCTGGTGGGTGACATTTACTCCTTTCCGTCTTTGTTTGCGCGGCTACATTTTTCTTTGGCTGGCTTGTGAGTTCCCATATTCCGTGCAGTATTTCATTGCTACCAGTACGCATGAGTTGAACTCATCTCTTCAAACAGGTTCAAACGTTACCTTTTTGGCGAATGCTTTCCACTCGGCCGTGATTCTCCTCGTCTTGGTTTTGTCTCTGGTGCTATATAGCTGTTCCAGATGGACAGAGTTTTCAACAGTGTCTGGTGTTTCCATGCAATGGCCTGTCGTTCTCCTTCACCACCTTTGTTTTCTTGGACTTCTTCATCTTCAGACCCTCATTTTCGCTTTCATCAGCGAGCTCCTGCAACTATGGTTTATTAACGCAAACGAGTATGACGTAGGCTGAGGGAAGACGACTGAGACAGTTTCCATTCTCAAGCCTCTGGTTTCCGAGATAGTTTTTTCGCAATATGCTTTCGACTGTTCCTATTAACTCCATGGCCGATGTGGCTTCTCCTTGTCGTACTCCACTCCTGATGTTGATCTTGTTGCTGTCTTTGATTAGGTGGACTGTCATTGAGTTGTTGTTGTAGATGTCTCTCTCGTAATTGTCGAATGTGATGCAGAAAACAGCGGTATACCCAATTCCGCCTTCAATTGATTTAATACTTGGTTGTGGTCTGTCGTTGGGTATAATGTTTCGAATTCAGATTGACCTCATGGCTGGTTTTCGTCGAGTGTCATATATATATATATATATATATATATATATATATATATATATATATATATATATATTTCTTTTCTTCTCTCTCTCTCTCTCTCTCTCTCTCGCATCCCCTCTCTCTCTCTATTTGTGTATACAATATTGTTTCTGGCCTACCTTGGTCGACATGGTCCAGTAGAGATGACCTTTCTGTCGAAATCATCGCGTTCTCAGCTATATGAAACACAGGGTCGAAGTAACTAAACATTGGCAAAAGTAACTCGCTACCAGTCTTATACAAGCGTATACGCATTCCCAAAACACCGGACACCCAGTTGCAAAATGAGTTTCGCAAGTTCAAATGAAACAATGGTACATACTTGTTATCTTATATATGTGGCTGTAATCCCTGAAGATAACACCCGTCTACAAAGTATATATATATATGCCACCACGACTTCTTCTACTGTAGCAAAGTAATTATCAGCACATGGCAAGGCAGTGTAACTGTTACATTTTTCAATCAACCGCCATCCATAATTCATATTCATGTTAAACGATTTCGCAGTTTCCCCGCCAAATGTAGAACTACTGGTGCTATTGACTACGCTAGATTATTCCTAGTGGAATAACGGATTGTTTCCCTTAGATTAACAAAATAATTAATAACTGTGAGTAGGAGTGTTTGCTTGGGGGAATGACGTTATCCTGTATAAATAGGAGTGTTGACTTGGGGGACTGACGTTATTCTGTGTAAACAAGAGTGCTGGCTTGGGGGACTTACGTTATCCTGTGTAAATAGGAGTGTTGGCTTGGGGGACTGACGTTATCCTGTGTAAATAGGAGTGTTGACTTGGGGGACTGACGTTATCCTGTGTAAATAGGAGTGTTGGCTTGGGGGACTGACGTTATCCTGTGTAAATAGGAGTGTTGGCTTGGGGGACTGACGTTATCCTGTGTAAATAGGAGTGTTGGCTTGGGGGATTGACGTTATCCTGTGTAAATAGGAGTGTTGGCTTGGGGGACTGATGTTATCCTGTGTAAATAGGAGTGTTGGCTTGGGGGACTGACGTTATCCTGTGTAAATAGGAGTGTTGGCTTGGGGGACTGACGTTATCCTGTGTAAATAGGAGTGTTGGCTTGGGGGACTGACGTTATCCTGTGTAAATAGGAGTGTTGGCTTGGGGGACTGACGTTATCCTGTGTAAATAGGAGTGTTGGCTTGGGGGACTGACGTTATCCTGTGTAAATAGGAGTGTTGGCTTGGGGGGATTGACGTTATCCTGTGTAAATAGGAGTGTTGGCTTGGGGGACTGATGTTATCCTGTGTAAATAGGAGTGTTGGCTTGGGGGACTGACGTTATCCTGTGTAAATAGGAGTGTTGGCTTGGGGGACTGACGTTATCCTGTGTAAATAGGAGTGTTGGCTTGGGGGACTGACGTTATCCTGTGTAAATAGGAGTGTTGGCTTGGGGGACTGACGTTATCCTGTGTAAATAGGAGTGTTGACTTGGGGGACTGACGTTATCCTGTGTAAATAGGAGTGTTGGCTTGGGGGACTGACGTTATCCTGTGTAAATAGGAGTGTTGACTTGGGGGATTGACGTTATCCTGTGTAAATAGGAGTGTTGGCTTGGGGGACTGATGTTATCCTGTGTAAATAGGAGTGTTGGCTTGGGGGACTGACGTTATCCTGTGTAAATAGGAGTGTTGGCTTGGGGGACTGATGTTATCCTGTATAAATAGGAGTGTTGGCTTGGGGGACTGACGTTATCCTGTGTAAATAGGAGTGTTGGCTTGGGGGACTGATGTTATCCTGTATAAATAGGAGTGTTGGCTTGGGGGACTGACGTTATCCTGTGTAAATAGGAGTGTTGGCTTGGGGGACTGACGTTATCCTGTGTAAATAGGAGTGTTGGCTTGGGGGACTGATGTTATCCTGTATAAATAGGAGTGTTGGCTTGGGGGACTGACGTTATCCTGTGTAAATAGGAGTGTTGGCTTGGGGGACTGATGTTATCCTGTGTAAATAGGAGTGTTGGCTTGGGGGCCTGACGTTATCCTTTGTAAATTGGAGTGTTGGCTTGGGGGACTGATGTTATCCTGTGTAAATAGGAGTGTTAGCTCGGGGGACTAACGTTATCCTGTGTAAATAGGAGTGTTGGCTTGGGGGACTGATGTTATCCTGTGTAAATAGGAGTGTTGACTTGGAGTCTGACGTTATTCTGTGCAAATAGGAGTGCTGGCTTGGGGGACTGATGTTATCCTGTGTAAATTGGAGTGTTGGCTTGGGGGACTGACGTTATCCTGTGTAAATAGGAGTGTTGGCTTGGGGGACTGACGTTATCCTGTGTAAATAGGAGTGTTGACTTGGAGTCTGACGTTATTCTGTGCAAATAGGAGTGCTGGCTTGGGGGACTGATGTTATCCTATGTAAATTGGAGTGTTGGCTTGGGGGACTGACGTTATCCTGTGTAAATTGGAGTGTTAGCTCGGGGGACTAACGTTATCCTGTGTAAATAGGAGTGTTGGCTTGGGGGACTGATGTTATCCTGTGTAAATAGGAGTGTTGACTTGGAGTCTGACGTTATTCTGTGCAAATAGGAGTGCTGGCTTGGGGGACTGATGTTATCCTATGTAAATTGGAGTGTTGGCTTGGGGGACTGACGTTATCCTGTGTAAATAGGAGAGTTAACTCGGGGGCTGTCTTCATAGGACCGTATATATTGTGTGGTAGCACATTGTCTCCCTGGTACTGCTTAGAATACACTTTATCTATTGTGTGGTAGCACGGCTTCACTATGCACAGACCAACACAGGAGCCAGCACTGCTACAACCTGTAGTCAGTCAGCGATCAACAACGTTAATAAATCCCATGCGCTTTGGCGCTTCATCGCTGTAATTACACTGTGTATATAGAAATGAAGTAATTACTTGTGCTTGTAGAATATACACGATACACATGGTATTTAAACAACGTATTAATGCAACAAAAGGCACACTGGAAGAAGTGTATCTCAAAACGGTCTATTAAGAATATTAACGAATTAAAAGTATTTCTGCGAATGTCACCTCGGCCATCGGCTGTATTCGACGAGAGCGAGATGTTGCGCTTGCAGACTGGACACGCATATTTTATGCTCAGTAGCCATGTGTCAACACACACCGCGTGGAATACTGTAAAAGCGATCATTTGACTGGAATAACGTTTGTTTGTAGGATGATCGTAACGGTAATAGCAATAAGTTAGTTGCCCTAAGCATTTGTTATGCACCGTATGTATGTGTAAATAGTATGTGTTCAAAGGCGCGCCAACACAAAAACCAAGTTATGATAAACTTGTACACACGAATATGTACAAATAGACATGTATATGTATGCACGCATGCACGTATGCACATATGCACGTATGCACGAATGCACATATGCACGTATGCACGTATGCACGTATGCACGTATGCACGTATGCACGTATGCACGTATGCACGTATGCACGTATGCACGTATGCACGTATGCACGTATGCACGTATGCACGTATGCACGTATGCACGTATGCACGTATGCACGTATGCACGTATGCACGTATGCACGTATGCACGTATGCACATATACACGTATGCATAAATTATATGGATGTATGCATGTATGCATGTATGCATGTATGCATGTATGCATGTATGCATGTATGCATGTATGCATGTATGCATGTATGCATGTATGCATGTATGCATGTATGCATGTATGCATGTATGCATGTATGCATGTAAGCATGTATGTATGTATGTACGTATGTACGTATGTACGTATGTACGTATGTACGTATGTACGTATGTATGTATATATATATATATATATATATATATATATATATATATATATATACGTATATATATATATATATATATGTATATAATATATATATATATATATATATATATATATATATATATATATATATATTTATATATATATGTGTGTGTGTGTGTGTGTGTGTTGTATGTATGTATGTATGTATGTATGTATGTATGTATGTATGTATGTATGTATGTATGTATGTATGTATGTATGTATGTATGTATGTATGTATGTATGTATGTATGTATGTATGTATGTATGTATGTATGTATGTATGTATGTATGTATGTATGTATGTATGTATGTATGTATGTATGTATGTATGTATGTATGTATGTATGTGTGTACACGGAACAAGTTCACGACGACCACGAGTATATCACGTATCACTTGGTATGTTTAGGTCAGTTATGAATAACTCTACATAGAAGTGCAGTTTCGAGATGACATGTACACGGGAGATTCTGTTACTGAGAACTGCCGAAGCACACTAACACAAGTGTAAGTGTAGAGTCGACAGGATGTATTTTAATGTCGATATTATAAAGGGAGATGTAATTGATTCTGTATTTAATCATTGTTATAGTTTATAATTGCTCACTAATAGCTCAAGGCAGTATTTCAACCAGTGATTTGACATTATATGTTTTGGATGGTATATTTGATAGTTTTGGCGAATAGTTTGATAGTTTCGGATGATGATTACGTTCGAAACTACAGGGCTCACTAAAAGGCGGGCCACAATTGGCAGACCACATTCACAAAATGCCACCGATTGATTCGCTCCATGTTTACAAGCTTTGTTGTTGTTTGCGCGTGTGATCGCGAATATTGGAGACTTATTATTGTGTTGTACTAACAATTCTAAACGTAATACCGAATGGTGTTACTTGTATTTACAAAATCTTAGAAATAAATTAACATGTTAGTCCCACATACTGTCAGTTTATTTAAATCGTTTGATGTAATGACTCGCCTAACGGCACATATGTTCACAGGGCACTAATTCCCGTTATTGAATACCGACCTTATAGAAACGGTTACCTGACAGGTGAGGAATTTTGAGGCTCCAGCCGTCTTTTGATGTTCTTTGATCTACTGTGAAAGGGCATACCGGTATATGTGGATTGATCTCGCATTACACGCTAGCTGCATATGTGTTAGTGGGTGGGTGAGTAGTTCGTGTTATTGAGGGTTATTTAATAGAATGTTTTTCACTGAGATCATGGACGTTGTATCTAAGGCTAGCTGTCTTTTGATGAAACACCTCGCCTAATGGTACATGTTTTCATAGGACATTATACACTGGTTATGGGCTACCGGCCTTTGGTGAGGACATCTGAATGTTGAGAGACATTATCTCTTCACAAGTGTACGTTAATGATAGGCCTAGTTGTTATTACTAGTACTGATGCTCATTGGTAATTATGCTACTTATTACAATCACACTCGTTTCATCACCCCATAACATTTATAACACTAATATGACCTAGATGTATATTAATTAAAAAATTGTAACATAAAATAGAAATATAAAAATATAAAAAGTAATATAAAGTAATAGTAAAAACCTATTTGAAATTAAATTTAATAGCATAAACATTATTAATATAAAGTTAATAAAATACAAACTATTTATATGAATTTAATAAAACTAAATATACTAATATGAATGTAGGCCATATACAGCCATATGCATGTTAAAGTTATAATATCAATGGTATATATGCAGTACATGATGGCTCATCAGGTGCATTCATATGCCTGCATTCAATTGCGAATGGATATATGCACATGATGTAAACACTGAAACGAAACAGTTATGTGAATATATTGGAATACATTTCACAGTTAGTTCATAGGCCTACTGATATATTTTAGATAAAACTAAATTAAGCAACTAGGACAACTGTAACTGGAATAAGTATAGCCATTCATGGGAAGCCAGCAAGGACAAAACAGTGTGAAATAATTATAATTTCGTTGTGTGATTTTGTAACATTCATTTTGCTCCTGGGTTAGTTGAGCAGTTGAGTAGATATTCCAAATGCTTTGAAATCTACTACTAAAGTATCGGTTTCTGCTCCTAATACTTCTACTCCAGTCAATAACTCTACACAGTTTAAAATACCATCACCAGTAACACCTAAATATAAAAGCATACTAAGCCTTAATGACACACCGAAATACAGTATAAACACGAGAGTAACATTTGACACAGAACACGTGTTTTCTATTGCACAAGATAGAAACACTAGTAAAGCTAAAGTTAGACGATCATTGAAATTGACAAAATCCACATGATTAGAAAAATAAATTTTAGAAAATAAAGAAATTACATCAGACACATTAGACTTAATAACTAAAATTTAACAATAGATTTTCCATTTACCAATGGTTTCCAATCAACATTATTAGTACCAGTATTTGATGAGATAAACAAATGCTGGAAATATGTAAATTTGAATCGCGTGCTGCACCCACAGCACAAATTTATCACAATGGTAAGGGCATCTGGGTAGTTTCTTTTACAGTTAAGGGGGGTCGAATCATCTATGTTTTGGACAGTTTATATTTAAATAAACGTTCTCCTTCCTTCAAATTCAGTTATCTTACACAAAACAGATTGAGGTTTTTGTGCCATTCACTCAACAGCAAGATCCAGGAACATTACACTGTGGAATATTTGCAATAGCCAATATTGTTGAATTTTGTACGAATGGTTATAAAGAATTGGAAAAGCATTCACAATCATGGAACTTTGATATGGTAAATTCAAGAAAACATTTAGTGGCATGTATCAAATCAAAAACATTAATCCCTTTTTCAAAAGTGTCTCTACAATACGAAACAAATTGACATGGAGATATATGCAATAAAGCTGTTATGCCCTTGTGGCCTTCTAGAAGTGTTTCGGGACATGGTGGCTTGTGGCAGATGTCGCAGATGTTGTGAATTTCCAAATAACATAAACACTCCATAGTTTTGTAGCTCTTGTCAATGCAAAAGACCAAGTAAAGTGCCAACAAAATTTCAATAAAAAATCATGAATTTTATTAATTTTGTTATCACTAATTATTTTAGCATCTTCTCATGTGTGGTGTTACGGTATTTTAATGAAAAGACTGATTTATGAGTTTAATTTCCCAATACTGTTATTATATTTTATTTGCATGTTTTTTAAAGATAAACACATTTACCTTACCTTTTCTGGTAAGGTAAAATATGGATATTGTCGCTTCTAGTGGTGTTATTTGTAACTTGATATATATATATATATATATATATATATATATATATAATAAAATTATATTATATTAGATAATATATATATATTATTATATATATATATATATATATATATATATATATATATATATATATATATATATATATATGAGATGTCATTGTTGTAGTGAAGTAATAATACTAAGAATACTTACTGTGGTGGTGAAAATAAAAATAAACAAACAACACATCCAAGAATTGTTATTTCGCCTTTCAAATATCGTATATGCTAACTTGTAGTACTGTAGTAATATTTGCTTACTACACGTACGCTATTATTGAAGGACATCTCAATATCACAAGAACACCGTAAAAACAGCAACTATAAGGCGCCAACTATAACAACGCACGCAAATATGGAGCGTAGCGATCGGTGGCATCTTTGTGAATGTGGTCTGCCGTATCCGTGCGGTCTGCCAATTGTGATTTTCGATCGATACTTGGACGCCAGTGATGATAACATATGCTACATTTCGGCAGAAAGAGAACAGCGTACCGTTTTGTCAATGTAATATAGTACTGCTAATTTTACTCGCTGATTACCGTAATTTCAGTAAACATTTAATGGAATGAGGTTGGCAACTTTGCTGCACATTCACTGGGAATGTCGTACTCAGTGGTAACAGCAGATCAGACCTGGAGAACTGAAATGGTCAAACAGAATTTTGATTCTGAAAACAAAATTTATTAATTGTTGATATTAGATACTTGTACCTGTTCAGTTATAATTGCCACAACATCAAGCGTATTTCAATTTAATTTCCGTAACATGTATTTACAAAGAGTGAGTATTTATAATTCAAAATCATACCTTTCTTTCAACTGTTTTACTTGTGAAGTGCGATACGTTGAATGTATTTTCCGATTATGCGTAACATTAATATTTTATGTTTTCAAAATAATTAATCGCTGGCACATGAATAGCATTGTAATTAGCAAGACGTAAGTAATGCAGTCAGTAATGTTTGTATATGTGTTGGTGAAAGTGGTATATAAACTGGTGTGCCGTCAGCATACGAGATATGATTTATGTTATGATTAGTAATAACCCAACTAAGTGATGTAGTTTATAAGCTAATAAGAAAAGGACCAAGGACAGATCGCTGTTTAACTGCGAATGGAATATATTTAATATATGTTAAATCTTTAGTATTGCCCATACAAATGCGAATGTATGTCAGGAATGCCTTAATGTATTCGTTGCAATATAATGTCATGATCAATTGTGTCAAACGCAGCAGAAAGATCTAGCAAAGGAAAGCGCAGTCAATTAGCTATTATCCATGTTGAACACTATATCATTATGTATTTTAACAAGAGCCATCTCAGACCATCTGACAAGTACTGGGAATAATATATTGATGTAGACGATTTGCTCCAGCTTTTTAATACTTAGCCATAAAACTGATATTAGAAATAGGGCGATAGTTATTTAGTTCATGTTTTCATTCGTCTTGGTTTTGACTAAAGGATTACGAAGAGCTTGCATGAAATCAACAGGAACAACACCATTCTGCATTGACATATTTGTAATAGTTGTAATAGGATTAAATGTTTATTAAATGGAATATTTAGTTGAAATATTGGAAAATAGCTAACGTCACGTTTGGCGATGGTATTCAGAATGTGCTTGATATGAAATATATTTAATAGTAACATTTTATCTTTGACATAATGTTATTGCATATAATCTGTAAGTGTAAACGGGGAACAAGATTGTTGCCAAATTCGTTCAATGTATCGACGATTGTAATGTTGTGTACACATTGCTACGTAAAGTAAAATAGCATTGATTAATTAGCACAAATGGTGTAAGTGTTTCGATTAATCAAGAGATCGGAATGTTCAAGATCTTCGTGCACGAAGGTGGTCAGTATTGTTGCTATTGTACAGTATATATTGCCAGAGAGCAGCGAAAGCATAGACAGTTTTTTAATGACAATATTAATACCATGGTGTGTTGTCAAAGCGTAGCAAAAGTACACATACAAGACTATACGGCACATTGTTTACAGACAGTAACTATATTGTGATTTTTGTTTATCCGAGTGGAGTATCAATAGAGAATATAATGTCAAAACATTTATAGCATAGAGTAGTGGACGTACGCTATGTATCCACTGAAGACAGGAATAGTAAAGCAGATTGACCAAGGACAACGTTAGTACAATAGCGTGCTGTCCGTGGACTCCAAAAACATACTGTATGTTGACTAAGGAGTATGCCAATACAGGGTGTCTTCTCCTAGGTTTGTGTTTGTTTGCCTACAATATGCATATACTGATGCTATATTTCTACATATAAGCCTGCAATAATGTTATATATGTTGTCCACATATACTGGTGCTACTGTGTGTGTTGTTTGATGACAGTGAGATGAAAGTAATACAATGCAGTGAATGACAACAATGCATAGGTCAAGAAACTGTAAAATAACAACATTTACCGTGCGAACATGGCAACTCTCTCAGTCTGTCGTTCTCGTGGTAGTCATCCAGGCAAATGGGACACATGTCGAAGTAGCTGTTGTCTTCTATCGTTCAGAAAAATACCCGTCAAAACATTCGTCAATGGAAATAAAACAAGTATTGCTGGAATTCTTATTGTGCTACATCCTGATATGTATTTCTATGTCTACCAAACCAACACATCAATGAGGATTATTTAGAAATTCCTCAATGTATGATATGCCATGCGATGTTTACGAATATGCTTATTTTTGCAGTGCTTGTGACGTCATCACTTGTGATGTGACGTCATCATATGTGACGTCATCGCTTGTGACGTCATCACCTGCGACGTGTACTCCCATCACGGCTACCTTTCCACGCATTCAGTGTGATATTCAAACACTAATCATCAACAAACAATTATCTTACGGTTCCACACGAATGTAATTTTGTTGAAAAACAAATATAAGCCGAACAAACCGATAGTTTTGTTGCCTGAGGCAGTTTCGCTTTCACCGACGCCGCAGCCTTTTGGCCAGTTTTCACACCAATTGGAACAAAGGCAGCCCACGAATATAGTCTACTTCAGTAAATATACATAGCTAACGGATATTGTATTCAGCTTAAGAAAGACACGTTGCATAGACAATTGAATTACTATAATACCGGTAGACGAACGAGCAGTGTTTAGTTCAGTTTAGTTCAGGACTAACACAATAATTTAAATAACAGTAATAATAGTAAGACAATTCATAAAGGGCCATAAATCTAGATGAAACGTATATTCATAGGCGCTAAAATACATGAAATAGATAACTTTTTATAGGACCAGATGAATAGTAGAACTTGGCTAAAACGTGGCACAAATACGTGTACATATACATATAATAAGCATATCGATCGCATCGTTCTTTTAGAGCATTAAGTAAAAGATGATGTCAAATAATTGGTTATCACCTGTGACTTCATAATTGCGCCGTAAGAATAAATCAGTTAATATTAAAACATTGGACGTACTTCAAAGTTACGCACTCATCTACAAGCCGAAAGCGAGACAGAACAGGTTAGAAGTCGTTTAAATGAAGCAAGCGTTGTGATTGTCTTGAGGTCAGATGGAAGATTGTTTCATACATGTGGCCCTGAGACTGAAAACATCGATCCCTGAACCTACTGGTAGAAGTTGGCATTTGCAGGTCGTTAATGTTCGCCGAACGTATAACGCACGCACTGGTCGATATGTATCAAGTCGGTAGTATATGCGGCACCGCTTCTCACTCATCTCATATATATATATATAATATATATATATATATATATATATATATTATATATATATATATATATATATACATACATACATACATATATGCCTGTTTGCTCATACGGTGGGAACCTAGGCCATCGACAAATCAATGCCACTGGTTTCTGACAGTGGCCATCGTCGCCATCTCTCTCCCGGGGCAACACATCTCTTTTGTTTCCCTCTCTGTGTCTCATAGCCAGATATTTCGAGGCCTGCCTCATCGCCTCCCTCCTCGGGGTTCATTGTGGTGGCTTGACGGGTGATGGTTTCTGGAGGTTTCCTGAGCGAGTGTCCTATTCACCTCCATTTACTCTTCTTTATTTCATTTTCTATGGGTACTTGGTTGGTCCATTTCCAGAGTGTATAGTTGGATACCTTGTCTGTCCACATTAGGTATTGGATTCTGCGTAGGCATTTGTTGATGAAAGTCTCTATTATTTCCAGTGTCTTCTGTGTACTTCGCCATGTCCAATAGAGTAAACCTGTCTTGGCATTTGATTTGAATATTCTCAGTTTGGTGTTAATTATATATCGTTTCGCTCTCAAAATGTTTCTCAACATGATGAATGCTACTCCTGCT
>JAODUO010001245.1:82500-128024 GCA_025642075.2 Ridgeia piscesae
CAGATAGCATTTTAAATGCACTAACACCAGTGTATTACCTTTATAATTGCTGTGTGATGTCCTTTGATGGTATATCTAAGTGGCTGATGTATTACAATTGTTGTTGTTGTGTTTCTTTCAAATTCATGCGTACCTTTCTCGAATATTCGCAATCGCCCCGTCTAATGAAAGCGATCCCACTCCTAAAGCGGGGCGCGGCACGAACTTCTGTGCATGCGTTGGTCGGAGATGTATGTATGATATAGCCCTAAAACCACCATCCAAAAATGGTGACGAACATATCTTGCAACAGATATCATACTAAGTTGCAAATGTGTTTATTAGAAAAATGCATCAATTGGGTTCGAGTAGTGTCATGGATGCCAAACTAGTGTTGGTAGTAATAATGGGTTGTGCCGGAAATATTCGAGTACTTTCTACGTAATTAATGTTAAAACAATTATATGTCCCTGTTACATATTGCTAAATAATGTACTTGGTGAATTATTAGAAACGGATGTGCTATCTAATAAGCTACTTAGCTAAACCATATCCATTTCAACTTAAACTTGAAAAAAGATTCATTGTATGTATACATGGACAATGTATGATTACAGTTGATATTATCGGATTTCCCGCTGAATGGAAACGTCATATATAGAAATCTTGCAATATATGTATCAAACGGCAGTTATCTGCAATTTGTTATCTTATGCTTAGTAAATACATAATGACAATTTAGGCAGTAATAGATGCTATTTCATTGGCGACACGCACACATTAATTGTGAACCGTATTTTTTTTGCACGTGGCATTTTTCGAAAGAATAACAACATCGATTTTGAAAATTTAACAATATATAATATGTCTATGCATGTTCAATGCTTTAAACACATTGATAGCTTGCCAAATTATTTTGCCAGGTTGAGAAATGTTGGCCCACGTTTAGCACGAACTGGCGGACAGAAGAACTTCCGCCGTCTCACTAACCTTTACTCCACCTCTAGGCAACGCAGGCCCGAAGCTGGCCAGTAACCCAAGGGAAGGTCCGCCACGTGGCGTTGTCTATCAGTATGCTGAAAAGACACGTACGCTGAAAAGACACATCTTTTAATTTCGCGAACTGATTTATCCAGTAAGTCGCGTTTTGCGAACGTCACAATCAAAATCACGCTTTACCTTTGCCAACAATGTTGATAACGGTTAAATTTGTGAATTACGTTACTACTGCGACACGACATCTGCTAGTGCAAGCATAACATCATACATTTAACACTTATAAACTTTCCGTTAGGCTTGTGTCATTAAGATACTCTGCTGAGACCAGAATTCCAATAAAATATACGACGAAAACCACATATACAGGCAGCCATTTTTGTATATGGCTTGGCGAAGTTTGCACATCACTTCCGCAAAGAACCTTAACGAGTTCGCAAGCATATCTCATTTGAGAGTCACTTAATAAAATCAAACATTAGCAAGACAGAACAAGAATGTCACCCAGATCATAAACCTCAGTAAATATACATTAAATATAATAAGTAGTTATTTCACAAACAAATACAGAGAGAATATAACCGCAGACGTGAAGACCAGTACAGGAGTAGATGCAGGAAACGGCAATTGGATAGGACACGTGTTGAGAAAGATGAACTGAAACCATTGTCTGGCAGCACCGACGCCGGAAGGAAAAAAGAAAAGTTAGTCGGCCAGAAACAACGTGGAGAACCACAGAGCAGAAAGAACGGCGACAACTGAGCTGGGCAATGTGGAGAGATGCAAGACACGTGTCCGCGGACAGGGCAATATGGCGGTGAGTTGATGAAAGGTGAGGTGAAAAAAAGATTGGTGAAATGAGGTGATGTGAGGATAGGTGTTACGACGTAAGGATATGTGAAGAGAGGTGACGATAGGTGAGGTGAGGGTATGAGAGGTGAGGTGACAATAGTTGGGGTGAGGTGAAGATAGGTGGGGTGAGGTGTAACAAGGATAAAAACAAATTTAGCGTTTCTTGCTCATACCTAACAGGACAACTGTTCACTCAGCATGAGACGAAAACAAAAAAGAGGGGCCGGTTTCATGAAGCATACTTAATTTCACAATTACGTAGCGGAACGTATTTGCGTAAATGCCTATGCTTACATAATGAAAGAACCCAAACCGTCATTTGCAATAATCTTTTAAAGACGTTCACAGCGGCTCCTGGAAACGGGCCCCAGTAACCGTGTTCACGAACCGATGTTGTTTAGCGTTCGTAACGCTACGCTGACTGTCTTAGTAAATACATTACATCGCGATTTACTTATATCAGAACCATAATCATCTATTTTCAAGAATGTTTTGTACAATGTAAGCAACGAATGTTGGAACAGTCCTATGAAAATTTCACGATTATGACACTGAATAATCATGCGCATTGTTTATTTGATTTACTCAATTATTAAATATTATTATTTATATCGATCACTTGTTGTATGTGTGTTTATACATAATCTATTTATAATGTGTATAATATATATATATAATACATATACATTTATATACATATGATATATATATATATATATATTCAAATATAATATGTTATACATATTATATATATATATATATATATATATATATATATATACCGTTTATAGTAAATAAATAATATAACAATGTGAGTACATGAAAGGAAAAAAAAATGTAAATTATTGGTAAATTAAATATATACATAAACAATATACGCACATAAATGTTGTTAATTGTTTATGTAATATACCAAAATGATATATATATATATATATATATATATTCTTACATATTTAGTTTTTATATTTGTATATATATATATATATATTTTTATTCTATTATATCTATATATATATATATATATATATATATATATATATATATATATATATATATATATATATATAATATATATATATATATATTATATATATATATATGCATATACAAATTATATTTGAATATATATATATATATATATATGTATCATATGTATATAAATGTATATGTATTATATATATATACATACATATATATATATATATATATATATCAGTTGAGATATGAGTATGTGTGTATGTGATTTTGTGTATGTGTGCTTGTGTGTGAATGTTAGCGAGAATGTGTACGTGTGTGTATATAATACGTACAACGGCAACAGTGACATTTCCATCTTGGTGGCACACGACATACTGTAAGTAGGCGAAGTGCAGACAGCCAATTGCTAAGCAATCCAGCAACAAGAACAATGGCATCAGGTCACCGTCATTGGGTGACGATCATCCAACTGACCTAATTAGATTCAGACTGCCATATCTACAACGTAACAGTCACAGGGTGGTGTGGTATACAGCTGTATATTGCAGTGTTTATATATATATATATATATATATATATATATATATATATATATATATATATATATATATATATATATATATATATATATATATATATAATATAATATATATATATATAATATAATATATATATAATATATATAATATATATATATATATATATATATATATATATATATATATAATATGTATATATATAATATATATTTATATACAGTTATATGTATGTGCATATGTGCGTGTGGGCGTTCCCTGTATATACGTATCTACAACATTGTATACATACACACACACAATATATATATATATATATATATATATATATATATATTATATATATATATATATATATATAACAAACTGACCTGGCCTCCTCAGGCCATAATAACACCCCCTGCACCCGGTTTGCCTTTTGCGCCCCTCCCCCACACATCCCCCTACAAATGTTAGTGTACCCTTCCTGGCAAACCTCAACGTGGTGTGTCCTTTCTGCGCTCATTCTTGCAAGTGAATAATGTGTATACTTATTCTATGTGAAATACACTGTCAAATAAATGCTACAGAAAGGTGCAATAAGACGGGGCGCTGTCTAATACGGCCACTTACGTATATATCGGCCATAATCAAAGCTTCTGACTTTAGTTTACGTCGCAGCCTAGGTGACATTCCTCGTGCGAATACGTTTCGCGGTTGAAACAGTCGAAATATCGATGTTTCATTACATGATCCACATGTATTGGCAGGAGAGCATGTAGTTGTGTGTGTTGGTATTTCAATTATGTTACGATCAAAATGAAACGAGTTTAGAACTACCAGAATACCAGAATACAGATCCAATCAAGCGCTGATTATTATGTAAGGCAAAAACAGCCACATTTGTTTCTACCCAAAACCCACTGGCCAGCGAACTCAGTGGTAGATTAACCAATATGCTCTGTAGGCACTTCATTGTGGCTCACGCAAATACAACCGAAATTCACAAGGAAAGATCTGATTTTTTTTTTATTGGATCCATACCCACATCCATTTCGTCGATGTAACTATATTGTTATCGAAATGTTATATATCATTGTGTTAGGTCCGCCATTATCATGCATGCATGCATATATATATATATATATATATATATATATATATATATATATATATATATATATATATATATATATATATATATATATACATACACACAAATCCATGGGTTAAGCGACTCTCTGTCGTGGGTTGTGCGAAAAGTGTCGCCTTAGCTTAATCGTGACATTTGGTGTCGCTCTAATATGTTTGGTTCTGCGTTACTATGAATTTCACTTATAAAGCAATTACAAGTTATTATTAAATAAGAGCACACTTTCCCGAGGTTGTATTAATTAATTTCATGTGTGAATATTCTCGAATTGCATTGTTAGGAAGATTTTGAAAATGGAATGCATATGTTTATTTTAATAATCGTCTCCGTTACTCCGTTAGGCGACGCGGCTTATTTATTTGAATACATCTCAACATACTATCACCTAACTGAACTTACCTTGAAATATACGAACAACTTTTGTGTTATTTCATCTGCGAAACCAAAATAGCAGAGAAGACGCTTATTTGTGGTTTGCTTAGTTTGTAAAATTAGTAATTATTGTATTGGACAACATATATATATATATTTTGGTAAATCACATTGATTGATTATTATACTGTTTCATATCATATTAAACATGAACCAGTAAATCGTGCGACCTTTTAGTCCAAGCTTTAGTGGAAGCCATAACCCATCTGCTGCAAAGTGGTGTGCCCTACCTTTTGCACTAAGCTAGAATTTCTGCTAGGATCCACAAAAATTGTATCTTGGTCGTCATGGTATAGTCACATAGTAGTGCCAATTCAACACTACCAATTTGGGCGTGTATTAAGACATTGTTATATATAAAGATGTCAGTTAACATATTATATTCACACATCAAGTTAATATGCATGATTTAAGGGTAAATGCGGGTAATCATCAAAGGTAACGGGACTATAATTAATACGTCGATTTACTACTACTTCACCATACACCAATCAATGTTATGTTATTTGGAAAGCTAACAACATATTACTTGTAAAACTACCATGTTGTCCAGTAATTGTGTGAGTAGGTGTTTTTATTATACTTGTGTACTATGATGTACTGTTTTATACTTGTGATAGGTACCACGAAAAGCAACTCTGCCTCCAAAGAAACTTGGTTTTTAAACTTCACATGAAAAGAAATACTGCTGGCAGAAATTTACATAACATCTAAGGCTAGTTACACTCGGTGGCAACTCCCTGAAGAGTGTGTCAATAAAATTCAAAAACTAATAAATCGCATGCCGTTCATTGGTTGTGTGTAGCAAGTGAGGTATACATGTAACATGTGATCGGCATGACAATACATATTTGCTGCCAACAAGAGCAGGTAAAAGGAAATACAGTATTATTGTTCGCTGTACATGTTGCAGCCGTGAATAATTACAATGACAAAAGTGACAGTACTACTATTTGTGTAGCTTCACACAACAGGTCGACAGTAATGAGTAAAAATGAAACAAAACATATAAGAAACATAACCCCTTTATTACTGTTTTAGGAAATATTGATTTGCAACAGTATGAGACTCAACTACACTGTGCACATATATCATGAACATGTTATTGTGTGCACATAGAATGAGATGAGATCACTCTGTTTTAGCAATGTGTTCTGGAATGAAACCATTAATAATTATTGTTGAATAGCAGTAACTTGTATTTCTGTAATATACTTCTCACAATAAAAGTACCTTTGAAAAAGGAACTTGAAAAACTCTGATTGATCTATTTCCCATTAACATATTCGTTCTTCATTCAGACAGTCTTTCGCATAGCTGTCGGCTGTCTTTGCGACTTGGACTGACATAGATATTTCTCTACAAGCTGTCTGCACTTGGCATGGCATCTCAAAAAGCAAAACAATGGATGTGTATGAGCACAGGCTCATGTGACTTCACAATGACATCATGAAAATGTATACATATGTAAAATAGGGATACAACAGCACTTCTGTTGTAAACACAATCACTATAACAATGCAAAGAATGATTATTGGAAATACGTCTTAAATAGATTCACAAGACACAAAGATATTAATCATAATATCTTTTTGCACACAAACCTCTAGTCTGTCAATATC
Organism: Ridgeia piscesae; assembly: GCA_025642075.2. Classification (NCBI taxonomy): domain Eukaryota; kingdom Metazoa; phylum Annelida; class Polychaeta; order Sabellida; family Siboglinidae; genus Ridgeia; species Ridgeia piscesae. Next base: position 89,031 of record JAODUO010001245.1, read on the forward strand.
AGTTTACTTGTAAATAAATCATGATCTCCTTTAATGCAATGATTAACAATGGAAAGACACTGCTCAGTGCTCATTATTACAACATAATTTCGTCGATCAACACAAAACAAAGCCACCAACATAAAGACAATAGTCTGCTCCTCTTTACGTGCTTAAAATTAATTAAATTGAATGATGTATACGAACTGGAAATTGGAAAATTTATGTATAATTATGTTCACAGGAATCTACCCCATTATTTATCTGATATTTTTACATTTACCCATGACATACACATTAACGAAACTAGACAAGCCTCACATATACATATACGTCCTTTTACTTCTCTAACAGTAAAATCTTCTAACAGTTTCTTATGTAAAGGTCCATTGATATGGAACAGAATTCCGCTTACCATCCAGCAAAAAAACAATATAAAAAGTGTTGCTGTATCACTAAAAGCAATTGTTGTAAAAGAGTATGAAGAGCTAGCTGCAGCTTATTCAATATAAAATACCTGTTCATATATGTATGTAATTATATCCTTGTCATTGTCGGTAGTTGGTATTACCACACGTTTGCTATACATGTCAATTGAACATTCTTAATTGAATATTAATGTTACGTTTTACACACCTGATCAATCGCAAAAAAACTATAAGTATGTGGTACAAGTTAAAGTATTATTATAACATCATTGTGTATACAGCTATGGTAGGGTTGGCAGCGACCAGTTTAATTTATGAGAAATGGTTTCGTATTAATAATTATTATATAAACCAACTGGTAACAACCTTAATTGGCTCCGCTGTCTGCCCGGAATCGTACATGATGTAATTGATTGTTACATTTGTTGTTTATACATACTGTTTGTTTGTACGGTTCCAAAAAATTAAAAACATAAAAAATTAAATTATTCATTCATTCATTCCTGCTCTATTTCTGCTAGCACTAAGGTTAATCCTGGTGAGCTCCACCGTGATGTTAAATGTAATGAATGATGAGTTATGTATGATTAATGATACAATCAACAGGTGCAAGTGCCTTGACAATGTTGCAACTCTGCCCATGGTTTCTTTTGACGAAGATGAGAAGACATCAAATTTCAAACACTTGTTGAGTGGTGATGCTATCACTGTGGTGACTCCTTGTGACTTGTACTAAAAATTAAATACAAGTAATATAAATATAATACTAATATTAAAGTCGAAATATGTAAAATGTTATAATCAGCTACGAGCAATAAGTACATGTACCAGGAAGAGTAATTTGTTTGAGGCCTAATTTGCTTAGCTCTAAATATTATTATTATAGAATGCTTGTAAACTCTCTAAACAAATCCGGCTATTCAATGAAGTCTAGAGTAATCATGTTACCTCCAATTATAGTCATAGCGATAGTCAGACATATCGTCAATCACAATGGTCAATGCCACTGCCATGGCCTCGATCATGGAGACATGGCAAGACGAGAAATTAAGACGCAAACCATACGTTTGCCAATGTACTCTGACAACACTACATATGTCATGTATGCATGTTTAATTGGCTAACATTTGGATATATATCTAGTGTCCAGTATACAGGATTGTGAGTGATACTTAGTATATCGCTCGTATTGTTTTGTTCTGTTCTGCTGTGACACACGACTCACTGATCTCCAGGTGTTTTCTAATTACATTCTACAAACTCGTTCTACAAATCTTAATGCGACAATGACTTCTTTAGTACAGCATCCCTTCAATGGTAAAGGTATTGTGTATTTGCTTGTTCGTGCTCTTGAGCGATTTATGTTCTGGACTTCGACCCGAAGACCACACCCAACAACATGGCGGGTTCGTTTACACGCGGAATGAACTGCTTCGGCTACGCCCGCCTCCATCTCCGCCGTCTTCACGGCCGCAGGGGCCGTATGCATGGCCAGGGACTAACTCGTGAAACTGGGTATAACTCGGTTGCGAGGTCGCAAGTTCGCTAATCCGGTATGCATGAGCACCGCATAGGCTCGATTTTAGGCTGTTGCCCGCACTTCGACCGCCTATCTCTAGGCTCGCTAGCTAGGAGGTGTAACTCTTAGGCGGTGGTGAAAAATGGCGGCCGTGGTAGTTTGGAGAAGTAAACACAGGAGGAATTTGAAGCGAAATCGGGTATTCCGGGAGAGGAGGAATCCACTGGATATGTACGACGACGTGGAGTTATACGACAAGTTTAGATTTCGCCGACACGATATCCTTACAATCGTAGATGAACTGCGAGACGACTTAGAATACCCCGACCAGTCAACCGTATCCCGAACCATATACCGTGTGACCAACGCTTTGGTCGCTCGGATGCATGAGTAGATACAGCTACCGACGCAACAACAAGCCGACCGGCACAAGGCGAAGTTCCTCCGGCTAGCAGGATTCCCCACCGTGGTGGCATGCATTGACGGGACCCACGGCCGCACGAGCACGAATATGTCAACAGGAAGAATTTTCACTCGATAAACGTCCAGGTAACGTGTGATTTATCAAATAGTTTAAATTTCCCAAAACCTTTATGCAATGACTCTGTTGTAACATACTAGGTAATAACCTATTTACTGAACTATTTCTTGAAGTACTTGGAATGAATATGTGTGTTTTGCGTGTGCATGTGTGTACCAAAGCAACCATTGTAAAAGTATACGAATACATGATCAAACATAGATTTAAATACAACTTCATAATATAAATAAATTGTATTAACTATTTGTAATTGTATTTGACACTACTTAAAATGAATTGGTTGTATAAATTTGTATGAAAATTCTTCCCTAAATTATTTGATTTTTTTCAAAGAATATTTCAAGTACTTTTATTTGAGTACGGTTATTATTAAATGAAGAGTTAGATTTCATTCGCTTTTCTTCAGTCAAAATTTTCACTAGATCATTTGAAAATTGACCATATTTTCTAGTAAGAAAGAAAACCATTATCACTGAAATCATACCAATGAAAGCAGGGTAAACTGTCTAGTTGTCACCTATGAGCAGCTTTGTTTTGTTACTAATAAGACTGCTAACACATATTTGCTCTATATGGTCTGAGGGGAGGTAGGAGTTTCTCAAACAGCATTACTTGCCTACATTGTTGACATTTGACAGCATACCAACTGTAGCTATATAGGAATGTATCATGTAATAATGACACAAATAGGATGTATTGATTTGACCACATATACAGGATCTCTGAATAATAATTATTATTCACTTATGTGAAACACCTATACACTGTACATTGTGAAACAGTTAATTTTGCCTCTTGTGCCAGTCACTGATGTTTCCTCTGATTAAAGTAGCAGCCTTATTTGCACTGGCCACTTAATTCCAATTAGTAACACCAGACACCTGCCCACAGCCAACAGCTCCTACTATTGTTTGTTCAAGTGCTCCTTGCAGCTGATAGATAACACATGGCTACACTTTGAGGACAGTATAGTATATACAGAGATTCCTGCATGCTAGGTGTTTATTGCTTGAATGAAAAGGGTGTTTTTATTATGACAGATCAAGGGAATTATGTGGGATACTTGGATCTTTTTACCTATGTTCACTTTTTGGTATTTGCATGTTTAATGCTATAAATGTGTTTAAATGCAAAAACATTCAGGTACTATTTTACTGTGTCATTTAAATTTAACAATAAAGTGCTGTTTGAAATGCATCAGTTACAAAAGAAATAATTTTATTTCACCCCTGTGCTAATGACCACTTCTAAATAAAATTTAAGGCACGGTTTTGTTTCATGCACAAACTAGTACATGTAATAACTACACAACATAAAGTATTAAAAATATACATTGACTCATGTATAAAAACATGCACATTAAACGAGTGTCATCTGTCTCTGTTGCAGTTGATATGTGATGCTGACATGAGGATTATGAACTGCACTGCCATTTGCCAAGTGGCCGGGTTCAGCGCAAGATTCCAGAATCCTGAGGGAATCGCAGCTGTTTGCAGCATTCGAGTCGCCACGAAAATCATTGACTGGTGTGTTTCTTGGGGAGAGTGGGTATATATTCTCTCAACGATCCTCAACACGCAGAATCAACAGGAATGGTCATACACAGATGCCCACTGTGTCAACATAGCTGTCAAAGTAGCAGTTAACTGCTGCTTTAGTGGCTCCACTTGCATAAACCAGCTGGCACCTGGCTCAGGCTGTGGTGGAGGTTCTGGCAGTGGTGCAGGCATCACAGATGATGATACATCTGGAATGCCAAAACATGTTCCTTTAGTAACTTATTTGAATTAGTACGTGTACTTTATTATTGACATAGTCAATCATGTTTTCTGTAAGTGAAGAATAGAGTCACTATACATGTATGTCGCCATGGTTCAGTCTTACCCAACATGCTATTTACTCACATAATATACAAGATGTTCACTAGATTAAAAATGTATGTACACTCCCACACCAGCACGTGTGTGTGTGGTGTGTGTGTGTGTGTGTGTGTGTGTGTGTGTGTGTGTGTGTGTGTGTGTGTGTGTGTGTGTGTGTGTGTGTGTGTGTGTGTGTGTGTGTGTTTGTGTTTGTATGTGATGTGTAAGTATGATTATTGTTTAGAATTTAGAAGGTGACAGATCATTGTAGATGTGACAAAGTGTGGATATTGACCTCTGTCCTATTATGTAACTCTACCAGTCACCAACTTGGTCCACCACCAACTCTAGGGCTGACCATGCTCTTGTGTATTGCTATTGTAGTATAATTGCCCTGGTCATGGAGCCTGCCACTTTATGGTGACTGTCTGTAACTTGAGTCCCCCACTCTGCTATTTTTATGATGGCTCTCTCTCTCTCTCTCTCTCTCTCTCTCTCTCTCTCTCTCTCTCTCTCTCTCTCTCTCTCTCTTATACTGGGAAGTTTCAATTATTAGGATGCTTGATGCAACCCTCAATGTTTACATAAGCTGTTTGACATTGCTAATTAGATATGCAAATCAAAGATTAATTGAGATTGCTCACCTCATGCATCATCCACTGGCAGACCCATAGCCTGCCCATCACCTGTGTCCAGCATGAAGCTGTCTGTGCCTTGCACTGAAACATGAACATTATAAGTTTTGTAAATATTACATATTTACGTATTGTGTTAATAGGTTATTTTCACTGTATCGTGTATGAGTTGTATATTACTGTACATAATAATTATTTTGTATAACAGTTCTGCATAAGAGTTTCTTTCACAATACAACTGTTTGTAGCACTCAAATCATTATATAAATTTGAATATAGGCATATGTTTGATTTACTAATGGATGTTGAACTATTATAAATAAAGTGTCATGATATGTTCCATTAATGCATTTGGTTCATTTTTATCGAAATGAGAATTATAGTTGTAATAATTGTACTCCAACAATAATTACATATACTAGCATGTTTTAATATAAATTTATTTTGTGTTATAATTTATGCTATAAACAAGTCTGAAAACAGTCAGTCCTCGTTTTAGGGCCACTTAATTGTGTTGTAATATATCACAAGCATAAATATAACAAAATAAAATAATTAAATGTAAATAAAAAACACTGTTTGGGATTTTATTTCATTTGTTTAATTTCTATTACTTTTTTTAGCAGAGAAGACACTGCAGTAAATAAGGAATTGTACATAATACGGTGACACTTGAAAGTACAACACACACCACAGACAGTAATCATTCGTTTGACGATATGTGAATACTCACCATCAATTCCGTTGTCACATCGCCATATCGGTTCCTTCACCAATTGTATTCATTATGATATCAGCATACAGTGGAGGTGTGCTTGGTGGTCTGCCTACCACTTTTCCCTGATCACGTGGTGCGTTCAAAGACCGCAGATTTCAAATCTTTCCCCTTTTGTTTAGGTCGACCTCCGTTCTTAGACTTAGCGCCATCCCGAGCGAATTCACTTCAGCGTTGAGCTCGCCTCTCGCCAAACTTCCTTTTTATTCTTTGTTACCGAATTTTTTCACTTGATCATCAAAATACTTTTTTCGTTGCCGATTCCCTCAATTAAAAATATTATTTCGTCATCTCGACAGGTCGGCTTACGCTTAACTTTTTTCTCTACGCGCTTCCCACCTTCGCCGACTTCGGTGCCAAGCTTAATGTAAACAAACACTGACCACGTCCTGCGATGAACCGCCGCTTTGACCCTGTGCGTCACCGCGCGCGTGCGCAATGCGGCACAATTCGTGGGGAATCCCTGTTTCGAAGCGGTAATAGCTCTTCAAACTGACTCTCAGGATCGCGGTCTGCAGACCAACTATGCGGCGGCTAAATCGCACTGCGACCGACTCATGCATACCGACTGAATCACTCGCTAGGCCACGGCACAGTTAGTCGGAGGGTAGCGCCTGTGCGGCGCCTAAGCTAGTCTGGGGACATGCATATGAGCCCTGATGCCGACTGTCAACACCACACAAGATGCGTCCAAGAAACGCAAACGAGGTAGGCGTGGTGGTGTAAAGAACAGACTTCGTAGACGACCAGCAAACCCCCCCTACCATCTGTTGTATTTGCAAACGTCCAGTCGCTGTACCAAAACATTGACGAGCTTCACGCAAAGTGCCGATACGACAACGTCTATCGAGAGGCCTGCGTGATGGCCTTTTGCGACGCATGGGCCATGGCTGTACTCTACCCATCCAGACGATGACATCATTCTGGACGGGTTTACTGTGTACTGTTCAGACAGAACCAAAGAATCGGGCAAGACGAGAGGAGGGGGTTTGTGCATTTACATAAACAATCGGTGGTGTTCCAACGTTAAAATACACAACACACTTTGTTCACCGAACTTGGAACTGTTGACGCTGTCTGTTCGCCCGTTCTATTTACCGCGGGAATTTAGCAACATTGTATTATGTTGTGTTTATGTTCCACCCAGTGCAGACGCACTCGCCGCAGCCGACGCAATAGCTTCTTACCTGCAATCAATGTTGTTACGCTACCCGGACGCTCCTGTGTTTGTTATGGGCGACTTTAACAGCTGCACGTTGGATACTGCGCTGCCGTCATTTCATCAATATGTTCATGTGCCAACAAGGAACAACAAGACAATAGATTTATGCTATGGGAATATTCCCAGTGCTTACTCCGCTCATGCTCACCTTCCCCTCGGTCGTGCCGATCACAATGTCATCAACCTCATCCCAGCATATCGACAACTGTTGAAGAGAGTCAAGCTGACCAAGGTCAAGATTCGACAATAGACTCAGGATGCCAACATGCAGCTCCAGGGATCTCTGGCTTGCACAGATTGTGGTGTGTTTGCACATGATTCCGAGAACTTAAATGGACATGCTTCTGTCATTACAGACTACATTACCTTTTGCATGGACTCTACCATTCCAATGAAAACTGTGACTGTTTGTTAATTCAAAGCCTTGGATAACGTCTGATATAAACAAAACACGCTTAAGAAACCAGAAATCTCGCAAGCAAAACAAAGGTATCGTGAAAAGGTTGAAAATAAGTTTCGCTGCATGAACACTAAACAGGCCTTTGCGCATTGGAAAAATATGTCAGGTCGTTTGCATAGATTATCTGTCCCTTCAACTACTGATCCACTGACATTTGCTTCAGACTTAAATGTTTTTATAACAGATTTGACAGCCATGATTTGTCTATTGAGTGTGAGTCGCTCCTAGCTGCTGGCCCTTTACCCGTACCAGGTGATATTGACATTTCTACCGTGGGTGTTACAAATCAATTAAAAAAGTTTAAGGCTAATAAAGCTCCTGGTCCAGATGGCATTCCAAGCCGCTTACTTAGAGAGTGTGCAATTGAGTTAGGTCCGGTATTTCAGCCGCTGTTTAAACAGTCTTTGGATATAGACCTCTGTGATTCCTACCATCTGGAAAACGTCTATAGTGGTACCCGTCCCTAAAATGTCATCAGACCTGTGGCCCTAACGTCCATCGTCATGAAATGTTTTGAAAGACTGACTTTGTCTCACATTCTCCCACATGTTCAATCTCAACTTGACCCATATCAGTTCGCTTACAGTTCCAGAAGACGCACTGACGATGCAATAACTTGCCTTCTACACAAACTATTTGAACACATGGAGACAGCTGGTAACTATGCTCGAATCGTATTTATAGATTTCAGTTCAGCATTTAATACAATACGAAGGCATGTCAAGATTGATAAACTACAGAAACTAGAAGTTCCAGCCGCACTTGTTCACTGGGTTTTCAATTTCTTAAGTAATCGCCTGCAGTGTGTTCGAGTGGGTGACATAAAGTCACTAGTGCTTGTTAGCAACACAGGTGCGCCTCAGGGTTGTGTTCTGAGCCCATTTTTGTACACCTTGCATACAAATTACTGTCGGAGTGTTGCTCCATCTACCCAATTTGTGGGGTTTTCTGATGATACAGCCATGCTCGCTCTTTTGAGTGATTTTGCCTTATACCAGTCATATCTTTCCTCAGTGGTACGTTTCTCTAGTTGGTGCAGTAACAATGTTTTGCATCTGAATATTTCCAAAACGAAAGAAATGTGCATCGACTTCCGTCGTAACAGAACTGTTGTCATCAACGGTGAACCTGTGGAACAGGTTGATTCATTCAAGTACCTTGGTGTTATGTTAGATGAAAAATTGCCATTTACAGAGCATGTTACAGCCGTGCAAAAGAAGTCCCAGCAGCGACTGCACGTTCTTCGAAAGTTACGAGCTTTCTACGTTGATCCACTACTTCTACGCCTTTACCGTAGCATAATTGAGCCTCTCTTAACCTTGTTCTTGTAGTGGATACATCTGGAAATTCATTTGCATTGTTGTGACCATCCCATATATTTGAGATGCGGTCATGAGTTGTAAAATGCATATCAGTTTTAAGGGCAATAATGTGATTTGATTTGATTTGGTTTGGTTTGGTTTGGTTTGGTTTGGTTTGGTTTGGTTTGGTTTGGTTTGGTTTGGTTTGGTTTGGTTTGGTTTGGTTTGGTTTGGTTTGGTTTGTGTTTGTTTTGTTTTGTTTTGTTTTGTTTTGTTTTGTTTTGTTTTGTTTTGTTTTGTTTTGTTTTGTTTTGTTTTGTTTTGTTTTTTTGTTTTGTTTTGTTTTGTTTTGTTTTGTTTTGTTTTGTTTTGTTTTGTTCTTTCAGCCCATGACTAAATGTATGTTTCAGTTTTAAAACAAAAATTGACAACAAACTTATCCATATTATATGACGATTTTCCGATTTAATCTTACCTCACGTACATCCTGAAGTTGGAAATTGATACAGAATCCACATCCGTGTTGCCACTGTTGGAACAGTGCGCAGCCGTAGTATCGAATTGCTATGCCTCCTGGTGGTAATATATTCACGTCATTCGGAGTCGGCGATCCCTCTGTTTTATATATATATATATGAAACATACGAGTTGGACTGCGCGAGAGGGTTGTATAAATAGTCCCATCCAAAAGCGCCAGCCGTTTACTGCACTCACACCGCCGAGGATGGATGTGGGTGCACGCACTGTAGTAGATGGGTGTGCAGTAATCAATATGCGGCACTTTGACTGCAAATCGGACGATTGTGCGGGCGGTTATATTTACTATAACATATACATCAGGCTTAATATGCCCTATATTATAGCGTCTCTGTTAACATATGGTCCCATAGAGCCTGTGTTGGTATACGATGGTCTACGATGGCCCAAACCTACCATGGACCACGATGGTAGACACTAACATATTATGCCATTGCAATCATCCGACGACGTACGTCATCGAACGATCATGGCAGGATGACGTGCGACGAAGTCGTACGACTTCGTAGGATGTCGCACGAACATCCTGCGATAGACCCTCGATTGTCTCATTGGCGTCGTACGCTGGTCTACGACGTCGCATGACAGTCGTACGACGGACTACGACATCGTTCGACGATCTACGACGTCCTGAGTCATCACAGTATGGTATGTAATTCAGTTCAATTCCAGGGGACAAGGGGAGGCAGCCGGGATCTGTTGTGGAGGAAGAGCCAGAAGAACAACACCTGATGCAGCAGAGAGAGGTAGAGGCGGAGGGAAACAACCGGGTGAGTGAAGCGCACAGTAACGTTGATGAAGAACCAATAGGGCCTGCAAGTGGGTCAAGATACATGGCGTGACTCCGCGCGACTGGAACTTATTGGGGACTAAGCGAGACTAATTGGGGACTGGACACAAGAATAATATTCTAACGATGGATGACAGTTGTAGCTTCCGACTGATGAATACTAGGAAATCAGTTCATAAATATCTTGTGTTATACGTTTCTTATCTTAAATGTCCGATTTAATATTGAGTTTACCACACTATCATAGAACACATAGCGATTTACGTAGTGCAGATAATCGACCCGATGCTAGGCTGTATGTCTTTTACTGGATTTGCGTTTTACATTGCTGTACGTTGTGATTTCGATAAGCACTTATATCTGACAAGTTGTCTAAATGCACATAATCATAACACATGTATACGTTTGGCGCAAACAGGTTGTACTGCGCTAAAACTGGCACTCTTAATTATTAGTTAAGATCGCCAAACACAAGTACTTGCCGCTATTGCCATGGCAACCACCATAATAATCGATTAAAATTCATGATTTCCGTGATCATTGTCACGGGCAAAGTGTTCAACTGCTTCTGCTTGTAATAATCCTTCGGACAATATAACTGAAATACGCTATTTTGGAACATATCGATTATTACGACCAAAAACAAAATAAAGTCCTATACGTTAACATGGAGTATATGTACCTCCTGCCCCCAACTGCCCCCAGCCTCGTTTTCGCGCGCGAGACTTGCAGGCCCTATAGCTGCCGGCCCAGCCAAGAAAACGAAGGCCAAGAGTAAGCCTGAGTAGGCATGAAGTGGTGGCTGGGGTTTTTATACCCCCAAAGTAGCCACGAGGACGTACGACCATCCTGCGTCTTCGCATGATCGTCGTACGATGCCGTACGATATCGTACGTGTCTGGAATTTAACTGTGGACAGGTGAAGGTTATCTACGTGGTCATACGATGGTCTACGACATCGTACGACGGTCGTACGACGGTCCTACAAAGGTCAACGAAGTTGACCATCGTGGAACATCTTTTGAACATTTCAAAAGAAGATTTTCCAACCTACGATGACCCTCAGTACCTACAAAGTCGTACGTCGACGCAGGGTGGGCTCCACGATGCTCCACGATTCTACCATCGTAGACCAGCATATGTCAACGCAGGATTTGTGCCACCAGAACTTTAACCGGGTGAAAAGACACAGGAAATAAAGATTTTGCATACGGTCTATATAATAATTATATATTTATTATTTATTGTGCAGAAACTTACAAAATGCTATTGTTCGGCATAGACAACATACGACTTTTATTACAGGCAAACCAGGAGCCAGTGAGTCATGGACTAATTAAATTTGATTGGCTTCCCCTTAACACTTACATATCTGTCCGTGACCTATGTCAGACAAAGTTCGTTCATTGTCAAATATATTTTTCCAGTTGACGTGATTTGTATCTTGTGTTTTGCTTCGGTGACATTTTATCCATTGGCAATATGTCTCTTTGTCGCTGTCATGTTATTGTTTATTTAAACAAATTTAGCCCATTGTAGGCTTGAGAAACACTTTAAAGGAATTTCGCAATGCACGAACTTGGGTCAGGCATGTGTTTCGCGTTGCACGAACTTGGGCTATTCGTGAGTACAATTATGTAATATTATATCAGTTAGGCAACACAAGTTACAGTTGAGTTGAATGACGTTGAAAAACAAGCCATTTAAAATAAAAAAACTCACACACATTCCTAAAATATGTAACGGTTTCAAAAAGTTATACTGAACTAGAGTTTATACTGACATATACCCCTAACTGAAATGTAATGTAAATGTGACTACAAAAAGAGTTACATTGAGCCTTGACGGAATATTGTATATCATGAATGAATTGTAGGGATAGCATTTTACGTGGATTATATTTATGTGTTTTGATTAGTATTTGCAGTGCCATTCTCCACACAGAAAAATAAGGGTCGGGGCTACCCTAGCCATTTTATTGGTATAATTAGTATTTGTTTTAGAATGCATTTTCTCTATAAAAAAGTGATTTAATCAAATATTAATATTAAATAAATGCCATATTGTATATGAAAATATTCGCGTAATGTATATACATCTTGCCTAGAATCAATGTATTGTAAAAATGATTAATTACAGAAATAAAATAAATAACGTAATGACCCGCTGAATCCGGTAAGGAAGAACTTTGTTCTTCTTTTAAAAGTATGCGTAATACAGTGTACTCCATTAAAAGCAACTGTATGTTGAGTCTATCGGCCATTTCATGCCTAGATGCTTTCAGGTCTGACCAGCAGATGATTTCTTCATGAGATTTCTATATGCATCGTAATATAGATTTGGTAGGTCAACAGTAGTTCACACATTAAGTTTTGTAACGCTTTAACATAGTCTGAAACATATTAACCGTTTGTTTTAAGAGAGTGTACACCGCCCGCCCCCAAGCGCATAAGCTTCGTTAGACTTTTAACGCCCTGCAAGGGCAGAGTCCAATATCTTAACGAAGAATAAAGTAGGTTTCATATATTCTAGCTTGTATACTTTTTAACAAAAACGCTCATGTTATACTTTCTTCATAAGATATGTTTTTTGGTGTTGCTTAATTACACAGTAGCTTCCAGTAGATAGCCAATTTTTAGTGCAATGCTATCCAACTAAATTTTATCAAAAAATCAAGACCTTCCTATCGATAAATTAACATTATAGATAGTGCTTGACTAAAAGGGCCATTTAAAGACTGGATGATTTAAGCAAACGTTCCGCATTTTACACACTGTCGGAGTAGTTATTGTGGTACCTCTTTAAAATGTCAGGATCTCGATGTATATACTTACATGATTACGAATATTTGACGATGACGATGACGATGACGATGACGATTATATATATATATATATATATATATATATATATATATATATATATATATATATATATATATATCATCCTCATTATATACATCTTGCGTCCCAGGACGTCTAGAAAACTTGCCAGGTTTACGTAACCATTGTGGCCATCTTTATAACTTGCTTTCGCCACATTCCTCAACGACTCTTTTACGATAAACCTCAACAAATATTTAAGGTTAGAGTTTAAAAAAAAAAACATATCCGGCCATTTGCAACCTTGACGTTATTGCTATTCGCGGATTGGTTTACGAAATATACACACTGCATCCGTTTGAGTGACATATACCGTGCATCGCCTAAACGACGATTTTTTCCGTGAATATTTTGAACTTTACCTTATGGCGACACACTTTTGGCGACACCAAATGTATGTCTGTTATTTTTTTATTTTTTTTAAAAGCGGCACTGTGTTATATTAGATGGTTGCGTTGCGTCTTAGCATATGTTGAGACCCACCAAGCGACGGGGTTGCACCGACATACGTTGCTATCGTTCACGGCGTTAACGCATGGCCACAGCGGCGCAATGGTCACAAATCAGGTAGATTTGTGGGCTTCAAAAGTGCGCTAAGATTAACAAATTTCGCAGTAGAAATGTGCCTTTGATGACGATGGATGATGGATCTAACACAAGGATGTATCACAGTTGGGCAAAACTGTAGCAATAAGGGTGAAATCGAGTTGGCTCTAGATATGACAAAACTGCCCATCTTTGGGCAAATGTTGGTTATTATCGCATAAGTTGCGATGATGAACGGAGATGTCTTGCGAAAAGTTCGCCCTGTCTCTAATCTGTCTCTCATTTTGAAGGTTCACGGAGAGCGTTGTGCCGAATAGCCTCATTTGTCACGTTCGGCGCAACAATCTGCAAATAATGTCATTAAACAATAGACAATCTGACGTGAACCAGAGCGTTGCCTTGATAACCGTGGCCACAAGAGGAGCGTTGCTCGTTGACTCGTAAATTAGTTGTAGGTAAACATGGTTAGCAACAGTACTTACCATCGTGCAAGTGAGATTAACATCACATATATTTTTTTTAGTTTCGCGTGTTTGTTATTTTTTTCTGGAAGTGCTCATTGGCAACGACGTAATGTTACGTCATCACACTAACTCGGTTATTCGTCAGATGGCGGGATTGCATGCACTAACATTTGAAGACGTATAAAAGATGTATGTTTTCATGTATATATGTATGTGTGTATTTGCATTATGTATGTTTGTGTGTGTGTGTGTGTGTGTGTGTGTGTATGTATGTATGTATGTATGTATGTATGTATGTATGCATGCATGCATGTATGCATGTATGTATGTATGTATGTATGTATGTGTGTGTATGTATGTATGTATGTATGTATGTATGTATGTATGTATGTATGTATGTATGTATGTATGCATGCATGCATGTATGCATGTATGTATGTATGTATGTATGTATGTGTGTGTGTATGTATGTATGTATACGCGTATGTCTGTATGGAAACACGTGTTTTCAACAATCTTTTGAGAGTGTTTAGTGTTTTGCCTCATGAGTGAATGTGAGCCGACAGCGGATGTTTTTCGTGCTACCCCTCTACGTCCAAATGACAGTAGTGATGGGCGCCGCCATGCTGCCCCTTCACAGAGCCTGGGTAATCGAGGCTATTCGCCAACTAGCTGACGACGATCGAACACGATAGCAAGTAGTCGCTAGGTGGCACCACGTTGCAACTCGGTATACATTTTACACAAAGCCACAGCTCCATTCAATGCAGACGAGCTTGATGGCTGCGCGATTCTCTGTGTCATCCATTGGCCTAACAGAGGAACTGTGCAAGACTTTGTGGACAGTTTATGTAGCTGCGTCTTTGGGAAGGCGGAGAGGTGTGATGTATACCTGGTATTCGACACGTACCATGATTTCAGTATAAAGAACGGAACACGATTAGCGAGAGCTTGTCTACAAGCTAGCTGACCCCACGCACTGAGTCTGCTCACCCAGCTGCCGCCCCAGAATGTGGTTCTCACTGTGACAGAAAACGAAATTAAACTGATTGAAATAATTTGTCATCGATTGATCGAGGAAATCCAACAAGGAAAGCCGACCAACCATAAGCTCGTCGTTACAAGCCGGTAATCTTCTCCGATAGTGATTCGTCCCTGTTTGCAAAGTCTACGCGACGATCTGAAGACAACACACGAGGAAGCAGATATCATCATGATTCAGGAGAGGGCGAAAGTTGCCAAAGAATGAGAATAATATATCAACGTCCTTTGTGATGATACAGGTGTGTTAATATTGCTTATGTATCACTTCGTGAACTTGAAGTTCAATGTAATGAGACAAACAATTGATGGCAAGATGTAAGGTTTTCATATATGCTTATTTAAATTGTGTTACTCTTACCCTTTATTGACTTTTAAATATCCGCAATTTTGGAATATCCGCCATTTTGTTAGATGGCGCACAACATTATTATTATATCCAAAGCTTAAGAACTGCGTGGTTTAGAGACCAAACGTTGATGTCAAAATAAAAAATTATTATAAGTAATTATGTGTTGTATTACTTACTAATAGATGGCCGCACCAAACAGTATTATTGCTGTGTTTTAAGATAGCCTCTTAACCTTATGTCTTATTATCTACGTATCGTCGAACCTTGAAGCTGATGTGGAAATATAGATGTTTGGAGTCGACGATTTAAAAATGGCTCTTAGATATTCTGTATGTGCCAATTCAAACATTGGTTTATTGATTTCATAATTAGGCCACAGCATATTGAAAACTCCCAATATGCTCATCCACGTTTATTTGAAATCCTTGTCCCATAGAACATGTATCCACTTTATTTTTCTAGATGAAACAGTTATTAACGTTGGTCGAAATAAAATTTGGCGGCCATTTTTAAAATTGCCGCTAAATCATTATGGGACGAAATAGACAAATTGGTAACAAGGGTTTTTAAGTTATATATACTATTTAGATGATTTTAAAACCTGTTGCCTAGATTATACCCAAAAACATTTATCGACGGACTATGTACGGATTAATTTGATATTTCTTACTTTATAAATACTTTTCGAAATCGTGTAAGTTTCTCTGGCCAATTTGTACACTTTTAACAACTAGAAGCAGTACGATGAAGATGCAAGTAACAATGTAGCTTTAATAAGCACTGAGATGGCCCGATGAACTACCAAATATGGTCATTGCCAATGAAAATCATACATGTGACTCTCATAGGGTGAATGTTTCTCGATGGTGATTTAGCGGCGGCCTTCATACACAATAGCTCTTGATTGTAGATGATGGCTGCACAAGTGAAGGTATGACGGTTGTGACGTGACTTTAAACAACGCCAATCCCAGTCAAATTAGATTACCCTTTTGTGATCCGATCGTATATACGAAGGTATGAATATATTTAGTAAACGTAGGTTACTATTATAGGTGTTGTAGATAGATGCACAGTTATCCAAGTTTATAAAATATGTTTACGTTTATTGATTCTACATGTGTCTGTGCGCTCGCTGTATGTATGTGTGTATTCATGCATGAATATACGTAGGTATGCATGCATTCATGTGTGTATTCGCCTGTGCTCGCAGTAGTTAATACCCACACAAATACAGAATATCCGCCAATACTATGCAAAACTCATCATGTTAAGATTCCGGTTCAGCTTGAATAAAGAAAAACGTACAATAACTAATAATAATAATAAAAATATTAATAATAAGTTATATGTTGGAGATAAGGTAAGTTCTTAAGTTCTTATATAGCGCAGTATCCAATCCTCAGGATTGCTCAAAGCGCTTTACACATTACTTCCCTGGCACACCTGTTCAATCAAACACCATCTCAACTTCTCTGGGAAGCATCCAGCCATATGCTACAATTAATGCGCGAAGGCTGCTCGTACACATATCCACCACTGTCTATAGCCAGGTACTCATTTATACAGCTGAGTGGACTGGCACAATGTAGAGTGAACAAACTTGCCTAAGGTTTTAACACCGCAGTACAGGATTCGAACCCGGGTCTTCTTAGTCGAGAGTCCGACGCCGTACCCCTGAGCCACGGCGCTCGTTAAAAGAATAAAAGTAAACGAAAATGTATTATATGATTAATTTGATGTTGATCGTATGCATGGGATGCTGCCGGTGGAGTCATGAATGCTTCCAACATTGTAGCTTTCGTCACCTCATTGAGAAGATTTTGTTTATTTCTAACAATCTTATACGTAAACTGCAGAGTGACATTTCATATGTCAACGTCAAAAGACGATATCCCTTACTGAGATGTTGAAGGGAGCGCGTATTTGTGTAGCAACTTACTTTTGTGTATACAATATAATATTAATTACACTAAACGTAATACGTTGAAGGCATACAGCAAGCCACGTTGTGTTTACTTACCATTCTATGCCCGTAAATATGTTCGCAATTTGACAGATGCGACTACGGGAGAGTTCAGATGGCAACCAATACATCCTGTTTCATAAAGCGTTTTATTGGCAATATCGCCCAAGTTTGACATTCAAGCATATCCAGTTCAACACAGCAGATTTCAAGTAAATAATAATAATACACTGGCTAATTCTGGGTCGAAGATTATATACCACCGTTTAAATGACGCGTCTTGTGTTGCAGGTCGCTCTGGGCTGTTCCTAAGTAGACTTAACCAGCTACAAGTACGTCAAGTTCGAAAACGAGCGAGGTCATGTGACATATGACGTGTCGTCGTCATAAAAATTCGGGTGGGTTAACATATTGATCTCTGCATAGTCAAATAAATAACATAGTTTCTATTTGTCTAACAATTATCGTGTAGTACTGTAGTAGTGAAGGTTCTTTAATACGGTTTTTCTTTATATACTTTATTCACATTTAAATCACATTTAAGCCTACTTGCATTCGGGAATCTTTAATAAGGTTCTTCTTAATACCATTTCACATTTTGATCACGCTGATTATAGGCCTATTTGCATTCTCGTATCGAGGTTTCAAAATACAAACTTCCAGTAATTAAACATGTCCAATGCCGAACCATTTACCTCAACACCAAGTATTCTTTTATTGTGTTATTCTATCGGACATGGCGTCCTGCAGTTTAGTAAATTCACGATTGATCGAGTAACGTAACATGTCAACGTGACATAATAAAATGGTATCGTTGCAGCTATGATAATACATATTATGTTCTTAATTTGTCACATACAGTTACTTCAAAAAGGTTCAAACCATAATTAACCATAAGCCCCCTTAACATTATTCCGATTGTGTTATTTCGTAATAATAATAATAACGAATATTCTTTATTAATTCACTATATTAATAAGTATGCATTTTTTTATCATTGGTGACTTTTTATTAGGGAAGAATATTAATTTAGAAATTTCACATATTAAATGCATGTTTTCTTTTATTGAGAAATCATGTTTTACCGTACCGTGTGTTCTAATATGTCGTTTCAACAATGACACGTAGAATACAACAGCCTCAACGTGTGGTAAACTCAACATTAAATCGGACATTTAAGATAAGAAAAATATTTATGACCTGATTTTCCTAGTATTCATCAGTCGGAAGCTACAACTGTCACCCATCGTTAGAATGTTATTCTTGTGTCCAGTCCCCAATCAGCTCAAGTCGCGCGAAGTCTCGCCATGTATCGTGACCCACTTACAGGCCCTATTCGGTAATTCTGATAGTCCGCACAGCGACGCCTATCGAGTCGATTGGACCCTCTTCTGATGAGTTCCGGTTTGCTGTCAAATTTGGCGTCGTCTCTGTTTACGTTTTTGATTCCAAACATTTTATACGTAATATTTGCATTTTGACCATCAAGATGTCAACCAATATACCGATGGTGAATGTACGTTATATAAAAGCCGATGGGTTATGTTTCTTTAATTAAAAGATGTTTTTTTCCTTTGAAAAATAGCCGATTAGAATATAAGAAAGCACACTTCCAAACACATATTTCATAGCCACATCATGAAACACCTTGAACAACCTCACATTCTAACTGCCCAGGTCGACTTAGGAATAACGGTACACAATGACCTATAGCAATAATCATATGTATATATATGTGTATATATATATATATATATATATATATATATATATATATATATATATATATATATATATATATATATATATATATATATATATATATGTATATATATATATATATATATATATATATATATATATATATATATTTTCATATATTAATATAGTATGTAGTGGGGCAGTGGCTACAACTTCAGACTCTCGACTTAGAGGACCTGGGTTTAATTATGTGCTGCCGTATCAAACACTGGGAGACTTGTTTCACTGTACACTGCTCCAGTTCACTCTTTGTTCACTCTACACTGCTCCAGTTCACTCTTTGTTCACTCTACACTGCTCCAGTTCACTCTTTGTTCACTCTACACTGCTCCAGTTCACTCTTTGTTCACTCTACACTGCTCCAGTTCACTCTTTGTTCACTCTACACTGCTCCAGTTCACTCTTTGTTCACTCTACACTGCTCCAGTTCACTCTTTGTTCACTCTGCACTGCTCCAGTTCACTCTTTGTTTACTCTACACTGCTCCAGTTCACTCTTTGTTCACTCTACACTGCTCCAGTTCACTCTTTGTTCACTCTACACTGCTCCAGTTCACTCTTTGTTCACTCTACACTGCTCCAGTTCACTTAGCTATATTTTTGTGAAAGAATATCTGGTTATAGACAGTGGTAGATATTTGTGTACGAACAGTCTTCGCGCTTTAATTGCAACATCGCCGTGTGCTTCCCAGAGAAGCCGAAATTGTGTTCCATTGAACAGGTTTGCCAGGGATTAAAGTGTAAAGCGCTTTGAGAAATCCTGATCGAGGATTGTATACTGCGATATAGAAGAACTTACCTTTTAATAAATACTAATATAGCTAGTTAAAAAGCAAGTTGGTTTCACACAATTATGCCAAGCTTAGGAGCCCATGTATCTTAGCTTGTATACCATATATCATTTTAAGGATAATTGCATAAAATGAGCAGCCATGATGATAATAATGATGCTGTGTAAAGTTCTTTTAATAAATCACAATTTTTTAAATAAATATACTGCTGTATGCTCACTTTTGATTCAACATATGTAATAATGTAGGAAATGTACCATCATGAATAATGTTATATATACACAATTGGGTATCACTCGTCTGCATTAGGTGACCATGAAGGGATGTTGTAGGCGTCTCAACATCTCATTTCTTACCTATTTTGCAGCCAACCGCTCATTTAATTTTACAACAGAAAAACATTAAAACTATATGAGCACCTGTTGCTGGTAGTATAATATTAATGGAGGGAATTATTTCCGACAATTATTTAAGAGATGATTATTTTCAATAAATTCAATCACTCTTAAGTTAATTCAACCAGTCATTTATTTAACATAAAACAGTATGTCATTGTATTTCAGTAACACATATTCCACAGATACGATTCAAAGAAGAATGACGACCGGCTCTCTTCTTTATTTAGTGAATTACCTAACAATATCACCTCCACAGTCTGCCTCTTTGCAGATGACTATGTCTTATACAGAGAAATTAACAATCACTCATACCCACAAGAACTATAGAAACACCTAGGTGAATTAGCATGTTGAGAACATGACTGGCTTTAACCCCAAGAATTGATTTGTGATGAGATTAACTCGTGCAAGAAATGCTAAACATTTTCGTTATACTCAGTCTAGGAAAGACAACACCATGGGCATGGCATATTCCTTAAAGCCATATTAAATTATAGATCCCTATCCTTGCCTGTAATAAACCTCTTCCAGCCCGTACAATGTTTATCAAGGCATATAAATAATAAAGCATTCAACACAATTCACACTAATTCTAGAGAGCAATATTCAGAAGAATACTTTGAAATAAACCTCAGAATTGTTCTATGTAAAACAATTTAAAGAACGTGTTACTGTGTCACTACTGTATTCATTCTATTGTATGTACATAACTGTTATTTTGTGTGTATTTCCCCTGAGCAGTAAACTATTGGAATTCCCTACCAGATTCAATTGTCAATATTCCAGGACCACAACAATTTGGACATGCTTTGATACACGACTAGTAACCCAGAAGATTGCGCAATTGCGCACCCAACCCTGACCGTTTGACTCCACCAGGAGTATTGGCCAGTACTTCAACAAGACAAGGCTGGGTAGCATGCACCACGAGATCTTCAAAGGTAACTTTGGAATCTGTTTTTTGTGTGGTAAAATCTACAACTCATGCATACTTCCAATAACGACATACGACGCGGAAACATGGGCCCTCTCGAGCCAGGCAAAGAACAAGCTAGCAACCGCACAAACATAGAAAGAATTAAGTATGTTAAGCATCACATACACGGATAGCAAAACAAACATCTGGGTGAGAGAAAAGGCAAAGACGTTGTTGAAGAAGTCAGAAGACGGAAATGGACCTGGGCTGTTAGAATGTGATGTTGTTGAAAGTGTTTCATGATGCGGCTATGTATTCAAAAAGTGTGGAAGTGTGCTTTCTTATCTTCTAATAATCGGCTATTTTTCAAAGGAATAACCATCGTTTAATTACAGAAACTTAAATATAAGTTGAAGTGGGTGGAAGTACGGTAGGACAATTCATGGAAATCTTCAGGAATTTGTGGAATAAAGTAGTTGCCTTGTCTTGCCTTGCCTATCCCGTAGTCTTAGTGGACCGTTGGGGCGCCATAGATGACCTGGGAACCAGTTCCCTCCTCTCGCCTCCCAGTCTTCCCCATGGCGGCGCCCAGTGTCTGAATGGACGGACATGACACTGGGCGCCGTCATAAAGTAGTTAGTTTTGTATTATTCGAGGAGTATTATTGATGTACTTTGAACCTGTGTCCCGTTATCTATACCCTGGTCCATTCGAATAGACAGGTAAGTGTATATTCTGGGTTTTTTCTCCAAAATAGAAGCGATTCTAGCACGGCTACTATCAATGTAAAAACAATGCAAAACTTGGCTCTGGCCGTTGAAGTTGACCCGCAATCGCCACTCGCGAATACGATTTCGACACGTAATACCATGTCGACACGTAATAACATGTCGACACGTAATACTATGTCGACACGTAATACAATGTCGACACGTAATAACATGTTGACACGTAATACTATGTCGACATGTAATACCATGTCGACACGTAATAACATGTCGACACGTAATACCATGTCGACACCTAATAACATGTCGACACGTAATACCATGTCGACACCTAATAACATGTCGACACGTAATAACATGTCGACACCTAATACCATGTCGACAACTAATAACATGTCGACACGTAATAACATGTCGACACCTAATAACATGTCGACACCTAATAACATGCGACTGCGCGTACGCCGCGGTAAAGGTGTAATAGATTACACACTGACGTAGCGATATTGAAGGGTTATTGCAATGACGTTGCTATGACGCAGTGTACTTGACTAGCACGTTGAGTAACCCTAGCCTGCGTTCCATAACGGGGGGGGCGGCGAGGCGGAGGGAGGGCACTATTCACCCTTTTATCAACACCACGTGTTCCATTCACTGCTCTACCCAAAATCAGTTCACTATGTGGTCGAAACTGACAATGTTTTGTTTACCCACGTAATACCACGTCGACGCGTAATACCATGTCGACACGTAATACCATGTCGACACGTAATACCATGTCGACACGTAATACCACGTCGACACGTAATACCATGTCGACACGTAATACCATATAGACACTTAATAACATGTCGACACGTAATATCATGTCGACACGTAATACCATGTCGACACATAATACCATGTCGACACGTAATACCATATCGACACGTAATACCATGTCGACACGTAATACCATGTCGACACGTAATACCATGTCGACACGTAATACCATGTCGACACGTAATACCATGTCGACACGTAATACCATATCGACACTTAATAATATGTCGACACGTAATATCATGTCGACGCGTAATACCATGTCGACACGTAATACCATATCGACACTTAATAACATGTCGACACGTAATACCACGTCGACACGTAATACCATGTCGACACGTAATACCATGTCGACACGTAATACCATACCGACACTTAATAACATGTCGACACGTAATACCATGTCGACACGTAATACCATATCGACACTTAATAACATGTCGACACGTAATATCATGTCGACACGTAATACTATGTCGACACGTAATACCATGGCGACAGGTAATACCATATCGACACTTAATAACATGTCGACACGTAATACCATGTCGACACGTAATACCATGTCGACACGTAATACTATGTCGACACGTAATACAATGTCGACACGTAATAACATGTTGACACGTAATACTATGTCGACATGTAATACCATGTCGACACGTAATAACATGTCGACACGTAATACCATGTCGACACCTAATAACATGTCGACACGTAATACCATGTCGACACCTAATAACATGTCGACACGTAATAACATGTCGACACCTAAT
The DNA here is from genome assembly GCA_025642075.2 of Ridgeia piscesae. NCBI lineage: Eukaryota > Metazoa > Annelida > Polychaeta > Sabellida > Siboglinidae > Ridgeia > Ridgeia piscesae. The sequence goes on from JAODUO010001245.1 coordinate 112,521, forward strand.
ACCATGTCGACACCTAATAATATGTCGACACGTAATAACATGTCGACACCTAATAACATGTCGACACCTAATAACATGCGACTGCGCGTACGCCGCGGTAAAGGTGTAATAGATTACACACTGACGTAGCGATATTGAAGGGTTATTGCAATGACGTTGCTATGACGCAGTGTACTTGACTAGCACGTTGAGTAACCCTAGCCTGCGTTCCATAACGGGGGGGGGGCGGCGAGGCGGAGGGAGGGCACTATTCACCCTTTTATCAACACCACGTGTTCCATTCACTGTTCTACCCAAAATCAGTTCACTATGTGGTCGAAACTGACAATGTTTTGTTTACCCACGTAATACCACGTCGACGCGTAATACCATGTCGACACGTAATACCATGTCGACACGTAATACCATGTCGACACGTAATACCACGTCGACACGTAATACCATGTCGACACGTAATACCATATAGACACTTAATAACATGTCGACAGGTAATATCATGTCGACACGTAATACCATGTCGACACGTAATACCATGTCGACACGTAATACCATGTCGACACGTAATACCATGTCGACACGTAATACCATATCGACACTTAATAACATGTCGACACGTAATATCATGTCGACGCGTAATACCATGTCGACACGTAATACCATATCGACACTTAATAACATGTCGACACGTAATACCACGTCGACACGTAATACCATGTCGACACGTAATACCATGTCGACACGTAATACCATATAGACACTTAATAACATGTCGACACGTAATATCAGGTCGACACGTAATACCATGTCGACACGTAATACCACGTCGACACGTAATACCATGTCGACACGTAATATCATGTCGACACGTAATACCATGTCGACACGTAATACCATGTCGACACGTAATACCATATCGACACTTAATAACATGTCGACACGTAATATCATGTCGACGCGTAATACCATGTCGACACGTAATACCATATCGACACTTAATAACATGTCGACACGTAATACCACGTCGACACGTAATACCATGTCGACACGTAATACCATGTCGACACGTAATACCATATCGACACTTAATAACATGTCGACACGTAATACCATGTCGACACGTAATACCATATCGACACTTAATAACATGTCGACACGTAATATCATGTCGACACGTAATACTATGTCGACACGTAATACCATGGCGACACGTAATACCATATCGACACTTAATAACATGTCGACACGTAATATCATGTCGACACGTAATACCATGTCGACACGAAATAACATGTCGCCACATATTAGCATGTCGACACCTAATACTATGTCGACACTTAATAACATGTCGATACGTCATACAATGTCGACACATAATACCATGTCGACACATAATAGCATGTCGACACTTAATAACATGTCGACACGTAATACCATGTCGACACGTAATACCATGTCGACACGAAATAACATGTCGACACGTATTAGCATGTCGACACCTAATACTATGTCGACACTTAATAACATGTCGACACATAATAGCATGTCGACACTTAATAACATGTCGACACTTAATAACATGTCGACACGTAATACCATGTCGACACCTAATACTATGTCGACACTTAATAACATGTCGATACGTCATACAATGTCGACACATAATATCATGTCGACACTTAATAACATGTCGACATGTAATACCATGTCGACACGTAATACCATATCGACACTTAATAACATGTCGACACGTAATATCATGTCGACACGTAATACCATATCGACACTTAATAACATGTCGACACGTAATACCACGTCGACACGTAATACCATGTCGACACGTAATACCATGTCGACACGTAATACCATATCGACACTTAATAACATGTCGACACGTAATACCATGTCGACACGTAATACCATATTGACACTTAATAACATGTCGACACGTAATACCACGTCGACACGTAATACCATATCGACACTTAATAACATGTCGACACGTAATACCATGTCGACACGTAATACCATATCGACACTTAATAACATGTCGACACGTAATACCACGTCGACACGTAATACCATGTCGACGCGTAATACCATGTCGACACGTAATACCATATCGACACTTAATAACATGTCGACACGTAATACCATGTCGACACGTAATACCATATCGACACTTAATAACATGTCGACACTTAATAACATGTCGACACGTAATACCACGTCGACACGTAATACCATGTCGACACGTAATACCATGTCGACACGTAATACCATATCGACACTTAATAACATGTCGACACGTAATACCATGTCGACACGTAATACCATATTGACACTTAATAACATGTCGACACGTAATATCATGTCGACACGTAATACTATGTCGACACGTAATACCATGGCGACACGTAATACCATATCGACACTTAATAACATGTCGACACGTAATACCATGTCGACACGTAATACCATATCGACACTTAATAACATGTCGACACGTAATATCATGTCGACACGTAATACCATGTCGACACGAAATAACATGTCGACACGTATTAGCATGTCGACACCTAATACTATGTCGACACTTAATAACATGTCGATACGTCATACAATGTCGACACATAATACCATGTCGACACATAATAGCATGTCGACACTTAATAACATGTCGACACGTAATACCATGTCGACACGTAATACCATGTCGACACGAAATAACATGTCGACACGTAATACCACGTCGACACGTAATACCATGTCGACACGTAATACCATGTCGACACGTAATACCATATCGACACTTAATAACATGTCGACACGTAATACCATGTCGACACGTAATACCATATCGACACTTAATAACATGTCGACACGTAATATCATGTCGACACGTAATACCATGTCGACACGTAATACCATATCGACACTTAATAACATGTCGACACGTAATACCACGTCGACGCGTAATACTATATCGACACTTAATACCATGTCGACACGTAATACCATATCGACACGTAATACCACGTCGACGCGTAATACTATATCGACACTTAATACCATGTCGACACGTAATACCATATCGACACGTAATACCATGTCGACACGTAATACCATATCGACACGTAATACCATATCGACACGTAATACCACGTCGACGCGTAATACTATATAGACACTTAATACCACATCGACACGTAATACCATGTCGACACGTAAAAGTTTGTCGACACCTAATACTATGTCGACACTTAATACCATGTCGACACTTAATACCATGTCGACACGTAATAGCATGTCGACACGTAATAGCATGTCGACATGTAATATCATGTCGACCCGTAGCAGCCAAGCCGAATACCTGCAGCGATGTAGCCTGCTCTTTGCTGTTTGCGCCGCAAGAGTCTCACAGATGTTCGGTGACGTCTTTTGTCCATCTGCCCGTTCAGCATCACTATCTATCTCTCCATCACTCTTTTTACGTGTTACTGTCATCCATTGTTCTCAAACTGGTTGTTATATGACACCAGATGGTGACATGTAACGATTATTACGGTCGTCTGGTGTCTTTGTCGTCATCAGTATCGAAATGGAGTAGTGTATACCCACGTACAAGGCAGGACGCACTTTCAAAATGTCACGCGACATTAAAGGCTGCATGAGCTAACTGTCTCCCTGTCACGTGTCAATGTCTGTCATCATTTGCAGCGGTCTGTCTGGCGCAACGGGTCCACCGACAGCTTTTTCGAGCTAGACATCGCCTCGGACACGACACTGGCGGACTCGGACGACGCCCAGTCGACGATGCGACGCGGGGACAGAGTCATAGTGAACTGGACGAGGCATATATATATATATATATATATATATATATATATATATATATATATATATATATATATATATATATATATTTAAATATATATATATATATATATATATACTTATTATAATTATATAATATATATATTTATATTATATATATTATACATATATATAGTAATATATATATATATATATATAGTATATATATTATATATATATATATATATATATATATATATATATATATATATATATACGTAATATATATATATATATATATATATATATAATTATAATATCGTATGTATTATATATGTGCATTTACAAACATAATTATATGACACTGTTAGGGAACTGGCGCCGTTATTCTTAACGTGTTTAATATTTATATAATTCAATATATTACACGGTGTATGGATCTGATCGAGTAGGTGCGCTATCTAAAAGTTGTGTCAAGTTGTTCTAATAACTTTGTCGAGTAGACACGTTATATCATTAGTGTATTCGACGCACATATTGGAATCGCATGACAGATGAAACAATAGGCATGCACAACAACATAAATGACGTAGACCATTTATAAAATACACGTAATTTTAAGGTTCCAGTATAATCATATATCTGTACAACGGCGGTGACAAATACAACGCACTAGCACGTATTTCCGTTAAATCATGTTAGCAACTGCCTTGCGGTGTGTATGTGCGTGCGTGCGTGCGTGCGTGCGTGCGGGCTTGTGCGACTATGTCGGGGGCGTCGACGGAATATGTTCGCACGAGAGGAGCTGATTCCATAGGGTTTCGGAAATATGCGCACGCGAACACAAGCTTGCCCCCATGTTTGCACGCACGCCTGTACGCACGCCCGCTCGCCCGCACGCGTGCCCACCCGCCCGCCAGCACGCATGCGTACAACCAATTTCTTCAAGCCAGCTGTCGTCGCTTCGAATTAAACAACGATCGTTTAAGTGTCCTGCGTCGGCGTCCGGCCGTTACGATCACGTGACCGGAGCACGTGACTACGAGTGTTACCAGATACTGCCGTTTTCATTGTCGTTGGCTGCGTCCCGTGCACTTGTGGTCGGAGACTTATTTAGCCGGACATCCTGTCGATGGTGCCTCCTGTCAGCATAGTAACATACTTTATTTCGTATACCTAGAGATGTGCTATATGGTGAATTTGTCACTGAGATATGCAGCATTGGACGACCATATCTACGTTACAAAGACACCTGCAAGCGTCACATGAGGATAGCGGGAATTGACATTACTCACTGGAGACCGTCGCCAATGATGATGGAAAGTAGAGACCAGTTGTCAAGACTAGCAGAAGAAGGAGACAACAGGCTGAGAGGAGGGATCTGTCAATGCTACACTTTATTCACAGCCGACTGTGTACGTCTGCCGCAGATGGTAGGGTTGCCAGGCCTGAGTCTGCCTTCTTATCACCCTATTCGATGGATATCACAGAACTGACAATCCCCTGCGGCGCAAACCCTCATCTGACAAAATAGACGGATGCGACATATTTCGTATAGCGTCACATCCATAATTGTAACGCTTCACAAGTAAAATAAACAAATAGGATAATTTCATACAATAACAAGAATACTGATATTTAAAAACAAGTAAATAATATAATAAGTAATCACTACTGAAATACACAAAAGGATAATTTCACATAATAATAAGAAAATTATTAAAAAAATAAAATTATAATCAAAGTAAGCTTTAAATTTGGAACAACATAAACAATCGTAAGAACCGACAAAATAATATACAATTGCAAGGTGACGGCAGAGCCAATTATGGCTGTGACGTGTTTGTTTAATATTTTCAATGATTATACTAATGATTAACATAGGTAAACTTGTCGTCGTCATCCTCAAAAGAATTATGTTATTAAAAAAAACATACCGCATTAAATAACTTAGCATTTCTAAAAATAAATAATTACATAAATCAATACATTTCTTATTATTCATAAAATACATAATAATAATAATAACCAATCTAACAAATAATTCCATAATAATAATACTGATAAATGATATATACGTATGGATAATAGTATAAACTAATTGAGTTAATGTTAGACAAATTAAATGTTATTACATTAATAATAATAAAAACATTAAGTAACATATTATAATGCATGAATGGGTATAATATATATATATATATATATATATATATATATATATATATATATATATATATATATATCAACTAAATTAATAAATATACATTTTATAATTATTCTAACAATGGTTTAATTTGTGTTATTAAATTGTTTAGTATTTGGGTGAATAAAGAGTAACATCTTTAATATGTGTTAATAATTTTTTAAACATAATATATATATATATATATATATATATATATATATATATATATATATAAATAATATAAGTAAATAAGTAACTAAGTAAAATAATTGTTCTTGTCGAATTACGCTAATGTAAAATACAAAGGAAACTTTCTTCAGTCGATGTTTGAAGCAGGCGAGAGTGTCTCATGTCGTAATAACTGTTGGTGAATTGTTCCTTACAGTGACGCAGCAGCAGCGACAGCGAACGAACCGTTACCAACAATCAAGCAGGCCAACTCAGGCAGCAATGTTGTTGTTAAACAACAGTCACTTTCCCCAACGGTTTCCAAGGTAACCAGATAATATGTGCACATTATGAAGGGGAGTGGTTTTGTCGATAGTGCCAAGGAAATGTAATCCATACATTCCATTTTTTATTAATTCCAACAAATACTTAATTTCTTTGTGTAGTGACATAGTTTGGCAATATATATTTATGAAAATTTTGTTTTTTTCAGTATTTACTTATGTTTAAAAGAATTATTAACACATATTAAAGATGTTACTCTTTATTCACCCAAATACTAAACAATTTAATAACACAAATTAAACCATTGTTAGAATAATTATAACATGGAAATATATCAATTTATTTGTATATATGTATATATATATATATATATATATATATATATATATATATATAACATCTGGATAAGAGAACAAATAAAGGTCACGTATGACTGAACAAGTTGACATGGGCAAGGCACGTCAACAGATTACAGTATATATATATATATATATATAATATATATATATATATATATATATATATATATATATATATAATAATATATATATATATATAATAGTATATATATGTATATATAATGATATATATATATAAATATATGTTATATATAACACATATTTATATATATAAATTATATATATATATATATATATATATATATATATATATATATATATATATATATACATACATACATACACACAAGTTCCAATGTTACCCTTGAAGATGTCATGCTGCTTCGCGAATGCTTTCCAATAGGCGGTGGTTCTCCTAGTCTTGGTTTTGAATCTAGTGCTGTGTCGCTCTCCCAGGAAGGCGAAGCAATCTGCTTTCAACAGTTACTGGTGTTGCCGTATAATGGTGTCATTTTCCTTTATCACCTTTGTCTTCTTCGACTTGTTCGTCTTCAGATCCTGATTTTCACTTTCATCAGCCAACTCCCGCAGCTATGGTATTTTAGCGCAAACGAGTATGTCGTAGGCAGATGGTAGACGACTGAAACATCGACATCCTCAAATCTCTAGCTCTCCGAGTTAGTCTTCGGAATATGCTTTCCAGTGTTCCCATTAACTACATGAGCGATATGGGTTCTCCTTGTCGTGCTCCTCTCATGATATTGATCTGATTCTTTTCTTTGAGTAGGTGGAGTGTCATCGAACTGTCGGTGTAGAAGTCTTTCCCGTAGTTGTCCGATGCGATGCAGAAAAGAACGGTATATTACATTCTCGGTATTTCTTCTTCAGTTGGTTTACGACATGGATGTGGTCTTATTTTGTTATTCTAGCTTGCTCTCGTGGTTTATTTTCGTCGATTGTCTTCTCTATCTCTCTCTCTCTTTCTCTCACTCTCTTTTACTCCCCCTCTCCCCCGCTCTCTATTTGTGTATAAAGATTCGCTATTGGCTTACCTTCGTCGACATTATTCAGTAGAGATGACATTTCTGTCACATTCGTCACTCTCTCACCTATACGAAACACACGGACGAAGTAACTAAACATTGACTAAAGTAACTCCCTGCCAGTCTTATACAAGCGTATCAGTATGCCCAATACACGGACAACCATTTGCAAAATTATACCTAAAAATTAGTTTCGCTCGAAAAACGCTACCAATCCAATATAATACGACATGTTGTTGAAATAAATCTTTGGCACAGTTCAAATGAAACTATGGTTTAAACGTTTTATCATACATAAGTTGCTGTAATTTATGAAGATACCACCAGTCAAAAACAAAGTATATATATATATATATATATATATATATATATATATATATATATATATATATATATATATATATTTTGCTTATAGGTGCGACCACAACTTATAGTTCCTTATATTGTGAGAAGATATATCACAGCAGCATATGGCAAGGCATTAAAACTATTACCTACTTCAAACAACCGCCACCCTAAATTCAAATTAACGTTCAACGATTTCCCAGTTTCCCAGCCAAATGTAGACCTTCTGTGTGGCTATTGACTACGCTACATTATTTCTGTTGGAAGATCGGGTTGCTTCCTTTGAATTGGTGGTAAATTAATGACTCTGAATAGGAGTGTTGGCTTGGGGGACTATCGTAGTCCTGCGTAAATAGGAGTGTTTGATCGGAGGATTGACGTAATCCTGTGTAAATAGGAGTGTTGGGATAGGGGACTGTCTTCATAGGACCACCCATTGGATATCTGCTCTCTGTAGCACGCCTTCACTGTGTCTCCTTGCTACAGCTTTGTATACAATTGGTAGGACCAGCACAGAAGCCAGTATTGTTCCAACGTGTAGTCAGTCAGTTATCACCAACGTCAACAAAACCCATCCGCTTTGGCGACTCGTCGCTGTTGTTAAATTGTATATCTAGAACTGAAGTAACTACTTGTGTTTGTAGAGTATATATGATATACATGGTATTTAAACAAACTATTAATGCAACCAAAGACACACTGGAAGTAATACATTTCAAAACGGTCTGTTAAGTATATTAACGAATAAAAGGTACTTCAACGCACGTCACCTCGGCCACAAGCTGTATTAGGCCTGGTCTTGGTCCTGATGTCGCGCTTACAGACCGGACACACGGGTCTTATGCGCAGTAGCCATGGGTCAACACACGTGGCGTGGAACACTGCAAGAGCGACCAGTTGAGTGGAATAACGTCGGTTTGTGTCTGGGATGATCGTAACAGTAATAGTAATAACTTAGTTGCTCTATGCATTTTTATGCGCGTGTGTCTATGTAAAATATGTGCCCAAAGGCGCGCCAAAAAGAAAACCGAGTTATTATAAACGGATGCACATGAAAAATACATATACACATGGATATGTATGTATGTATGTATGTGTGTATTGTGTGTGTGTGTGTGTGTGTGTGTGTGTGTGTGTGTGTGTGTGTGTGTGTGTGTGTGTGTATGTATGTATGTATGTATGTATATATGTATGTATGTATGTATGTATGTATATATGTGTATGTATGTATGTATTTTTATTTTATATATATATATATATAAATTTTTAATTTTAAAAAAATATAAACATATAAATGATACTATCGGAACAGTTCACCGAAAAGAAAACCACGGGGTATGGGTTTACGTATAGAGAATGGAATGTTTTTTTAGTTATGAATAAACACCCGTCATCGAACTGCAATTTGATAAGCATATGCTTCGGTAGGTCCGGGCCTCCGGAAGCTTACTCAAACACCAAGGTTTTTTAACTCCTCATACCCGGGTGTATTTTAATGGCGGTATTATAAAACAGTTATTTATATTCTCTCATTGTGAACCCACAGCTCCGTCAGTGTTGCATGTATCTGGCTGAACTGTTGCAATCGACATAGCGTATCCATTTTAGACTGTTTTCAAAATTCTTTCGGGGGGTGTATAACTTGGGAGGCTCAACATTGTATATGACGCAATTGGAAGTTTATTCACAACATGTCATATTAGTTATGTCATCGGTAAAGAAGAGTATGCATTATACAACTATGTCATTGGATGTATAAGTAATTACCATTTGCTTTTATGTTATAAACATTTTAAACTCGCGAAAGCTAAAACACACAACAACTCTGTACGATTATGTACGATGATGGTAAGCATCAATGAGTAACATCGATAGTTTAACCATTTCCGTACGGGATGCCCGTCTATCTGGATCACCGCTTGTGACACTTCAGGACGGTAGGCCGCTTTTGAGACTTTGGCAACCTTTGCTATTCAAACCGTTTTAACTCATAATTATCCACTGGGTGAAACCACTTATTGAATATGTAGCCTAAGCTGAATTAAATATGTATTTAATCATTGTTATAGTTTATTATCGCTCAGTAATAGCTTACCGATTTATTCGGTTTTTTGAAGATGAATTATATCAAATTGCGGAGGCTACAATGGCGGATGGCAATATTTCAATCAGTGATTTGCCATCAAATGTTTTGGATGGGTTATTTGATAATTTTGGCGAATAGTTTTGATAGTTTCTGATGATGATTACTTTCGAAACTACGACGATGTTGACGAAATTAACAACAAAACTGACCGTGAAAATGGGATGATTTTCGATCGATAATCGGAAGCTAGTTTTGATAAACGTTATAATTATATAGCCGGAGGAAGAGCAGCTAACACAATTGGCAATGCAATATAGTACTGCTCATCTTACTCGCTGATTATCGTACTTTCAGTAAACATAACAAACTTATTCATAAAATGCATATTTAGTCGTCCACAAATCGTTGCTCAAAATGAGATTGTCAACTTTGCTGCACATTCACTAGGAATACCGTATTCATTGGTCACAGCAGAGAAAACGTGTATAACTGAAATGGGAATATCAAATGGAATATTGATTATAAAACCAAATTGATATAAGTGTTTTAATATAAAATTGCACTTCAATATTTTTCAGCAGCGATAAATGTTTGTATTTAACATTGTATTTCTACATTTCTTCAGCATTAATGTTGCACTTATACATGGTCATTTATACATGCCACAATATCAAGCGTATTTTTAGTTAATTATCGTAACATATCAATTACAATTAATAATTAAAAATCACACCTTCAACTGTTTTACCTTTGAAGTGCGATACGTTGAATGCATATACCTATTATGCGTAAGATTAATATTCACTGTTTTCAAAATAATTAATAATTGGCACATCAATAGCATTGTTATAGGTCAGTGATGCAGTACCTTCGACATACAACTGGTTTTATAAATAGGACGATTGTTATTTAGCTCATGTTTTCCTTGATTTTGGTTTTGATAAGAGGTTTAATAACAGCTTGTCATCTGGAACAACACCTTTCTGCATTGACATATTTGTAATAGTTGTAATACGATTACAGTATGTCTATTAAATAAGATTAACAGATATATTTGTAATAATTGTAATATGATTTATTTTCTACTAAATGAAACGTTTAGTACAACTATTGGAAATTGGCTAACGTCACGCATGGCGAGGGTTTTCAGAATGTGTTGATATGAATTTTATATAATAGTAACTTTTTACTTTAGACATCATGTTAGTGCATATCATGTGTAATTGCTTAGCACAACGGGACCAATCTAACGGGGAACGAGATTGTTGCCACATTTGTTCAAATTATCGGCGATGAGGCTTACCTTGTAATATTCCCACTACCATCCAACGTGATGATGAACAAAAGTTTATTTGTATTGAGGCATGATTGCATAGTGTAACACAGCATTGATTAATTGGTTCACATCGCGTAGTGTTTGGATTAATCGAGAGATTGGAATGTTCAAGATCTTCACGCACGAAGTTTGTGTCAATACTGATGATATTGTACTGTTTATGTTGCCAGAGGGCAGCGTAAGCACCGACTATGTTTTTTAATGACAATAATAATATATGGCGTATTGACAGAGTATAGTAAAAGTACAAATACAAATTATATAACCCATTGTTTACAGATAGTGATTTTTTTATCCGAGCGCTGTAATAGTAGAGACTATATTTTCAAACACATGTATAGCCTAGAGTATGTTGTCTCAGGCCAGTGGAAGTTCACTATATATCGTTTGAACACAGAAATAGTATAGTAGGTTGACCTAGGACAATGATAACACAGTGCATACTGTCCGACGACCGCTAACCATACTATATTTTGGCGAAGGACAATGACAATACAAGATATCTTATCCTAGGATAGTGTACGTAAGTCTACAATATGCATATACTTATGCTATTTTTATTCATGTAAGCCTACAATAATGTTATATATGTTGTCGTCATATACTGGTGCTGCTGTGTGTGTTGTTTGACGACAGTGAGATGAAAGTAATACAATACAGTGAATGAAAACAATGCATAGGTCAAGAAACTGTAAAATAACAACATTTACCGTGCGAACAGGGCAACTCTCTCAGTCTGTCGTTCTGCAGAAAGTCTTCCAGGCAAATTGCACACATGTCGAAATAGCTGTTGTCCTCTATCGTACAGCAAAATAACAGTCAAAACACTCGTTAGTAGAAATAAAACAAGCATTGCTTGAACTCGTATTGTTCTACATCCTGATATGCATTTCCATATCTACCAAGCCATCAAATTAAAGAGGATTATATAGAAATTCCAGAATTTATGATATGCCATGCGATGTTTTCGAATATGTTTATTTTTGCAGTGCTTTCGCTATACTGATATGTGACGTCATCACATGTGACGTCATCACATGTGACGTGTGGTCACATTATGGCTTTCTTTCTTCCCATTTAGTGTGATAGTTCGATGTTATACAAACACTTGTCTTCAACAAACAATTATCTTACGGTTCCACACGATTGCAATTTTTTTTAGAAACCCGAACAAACCGATGATTTCTTTGCCTGAGGCAGTTTGGCCTTCACCGACGCCGCAGCCTTTTGGCCAGTTTCCAGACCAATTGAAGCAAAGGCAGCTCACGAAATATAGTCTACACCAGTAAGTATAGATAGCTAACGGATATTGTATTCAGCTTCAGACAGAAACGTTGTATAGTCAATTATATTACTACAATATCGGTAGACTAAGAAAAACATTTGTTCCGGCCTAACACAACAACACAACATTTTAAATAACAGTAATAACAAGAAGAATATATGTAATGGGACATCAATCTAAATGAAACGTATATTGGTTGGCGCTAAAAATACATGAATTAGATAATTTTGTATAGTACTGAATAGCAGAAATTGGCTAAAAGGTGGCATAAATATGTGTACATATACAAATAATATACATATCGATCGCATCGATCTTGTGGAGCATGAATTAAAATATGTGATGCTAACTAACTGGTTGCAACATGTGATTTCATAATTGCGCCGTAAGAATAAATCAGTTAATAGTAAAACATTGAACATATTTCCAAGTGACACACTGATCTACAAGCCGAAGCGACTTACAACAGATGATTTTTTAGAAGTCGTTTGAATGAAGCAAGCTTTGTGGTTGTCTTTAGATCTGATGGAAGATTGTTCCACATATGTGGGGCAGAGATCGATCCCTGAACCAGCTAGTAGAAGGTTATATTCGCAGGTCGTTACTATTGGCCGAACATATAACGCACGCACTGGTCGATATCTATCAAGCGAGTCAGTAGTATACGGAGATATGGTAAATGTATCGCATCTCATCATATATATATATATATATATATATATATATATATATATATATATATATATATATATATATATATATATATATATATATATGCATGTTTGCTCGCTGGAAGCAGAGGCCATTGGCCAAGGACTGCCATTGTTGTCTGTCATTGGCCATCCTCTCCTTCTCTCTCTCTCTTGGAGAAACGCATCTCTTTTATGTTCCTTTCTAGTCTCTTTGCCAGGTGTTTCGAGGACTACCTCTTCCCCTCTTCCCTGGAGGGTTCCAAGTGATGGCTTGACGGATGATGGTTCCAGGAGGTTGTGTGTCCTATCCACCTCCATTTTCTCTTCTTTATTTCATTTTCTATGGGTACTTGTTTGGTCCGTTTCCAGAGTGTAGTGTTGGGTACCTTATCTGTCCACTTCAGTTTTGTGTTAATTTTAATTTTTCTCAACATGATGAATGCAACTATTGGTTTCTGAATCCTTGCTTTGACGTATTCTTCTGTGCCTCCATTTTTGTTGATTGTACTACCCAGGTTTGTGAACGAGTCTGTCTCTATGTATACATCCATTATATTATATATGTCTGAAAAACATTATTTACTGAAACATACCACGTCATTACAAATTGTAACATTTTTGGTCGCAATTCAAATGTTATTTCACACTAAATTACGAATTTCGATGAACAATCGGCAAAGAGAGCAGACGCCCATAAGGCGGATGGAAGAAGGAGCAAGGATGACCGGCGCTGCCATCGGAGGACTGTGTTAAGGAACATGTGGAAAGATTTGGAGGACAACGGAGAACAACAGCAAGAGACAGCGGGTGGAAAAATGAGGCGAGGAAGACCGAGATTGGAGGATTGTGTCCAGAAAGATCTGAACGACAGCAAACGACAGTTGCAGACTGTTGATAGAGAACATTGTGAGAGAAAAGTGAGGAGTGAAAAGAATAGATGAAGATAAGATGACAAAAACCATGGCCATCTTCACCCGTGACGATAGGGACAATAAGAGGAGAACAAGAGTGCATCATTATCAAAATAAATTTAAATTTACATTAGGGAAAACATTCAGTGTGAAAACAATCTGATTTTAATCCGCTTACTTAAATTACTATATTAATTTGTATGACTGCTCATTCGTCTATCGATATTACAGTAATATTATGGATTACACAATATTTCTTTCACTATGTGTTTTCTATGTATATATATATATATATATATATATATATATTATATATATATATATATTATATATATAATATATATATATATATATATATATATATATATATTTTTATATATATATATATATTAATATATATATATATATATATACATATATATATATATATTATATATATATATATTATATATGTTATATTAGTATGTGTATATATGTTACATGTATAATATGCATATACGTATATATGTAGTATATATATATATATATATATATATATATATATATATATATATATATATATATATATATATATCAATTAAATTATTCACCTGACGGACATACCTTGTCTGAACCGAACAATGGACAGGTTACTGAGATTGATTCCGGGCAGTCGTTCCAATCTTGCTTGATACCATTCGATACAGATGTATACTATCTGCAACAAGACATTAGACGTCTGTGTAAACATACACAGGACACATCACATTTTGGCGGGACGTAGACATGCCGCGGCGGCGCAGTATGATATGGTGCGATGTGTGTGCTTGTGGTATGAGTGTGTATGTGCATCGCTGCATCGGTGTTCACACAAACACACGACCACACAATATAGCGATACACAGATTCAATACCACACAAACACGCCACGCCACGCCACGCCACGCCACGCCACGCCACGCCACGCCACGCCACGCCACGCCACGCCCGAAAAGCTAGAACGCCCCAAAACCC
>JAODUO010001246.1:0-22500 GCA_025642075.2 Ridgeia piscesae
CATGACTATAGTCTATGTAGCAGCTTCATTAGTAAATATTGATGATCATTTCAAGACATCAATGGAGGGTTGTGTCTTCATTTTCCTCTGAATCAGAGCTGCTTGAAACTGGTAGTTCTTCCTCTATGGGCTGCCTGTCCACCTCGTAACCCCTTGTCAGTCAATGTTAACCCTGACAAAGGGCAGCAATCGACTGCACCCACAGCGTCCAGTGTAATTTACTGATACATAATAACAACATTTTCTTTGCCTTGGCCTCTGGGTTAGAAGTTGTCAGGCCATTATTTATAAATGTTACAGTTCTTTAATGTGTATAATTGTTTATAGTCCAATATGTTTGATCAGACCCAATGAGTTGGACATGTCAGGGATCTGACAGTAAATGTGGGGGCCAGGACCCCCCCCCACCCCAGGCACCTGTTGACCCATTACCAACCTCTAAATGCCTGTGTGGGTGTTTGTTTTGTCAAATGAATATTATAATCAGGCAGCATAGTTTTCAGATGTAGCATAATTGTTACATTTAAAAGTGCCACACTGTAACCCCAAGTCACTATGTGCCTTAAATGTTTCAGATTGATCATTAATAGATTTTTGATATATAAGAAGTTTTGAAAGACTCAAAAAGTCACAAGTAACGCCATGTTGGAATTGCTCAACACTAATTGCTCAATTTATTGTTGCTCTTTACAATAACATATAGAAATGAAGGCAAATAACATACAATATTAATAACATAAACAGAACAATATATGGGAAGAACATTACGATATTATATATATATATATATATGTATATATATACATAGAATTTACAGGCACACACACGCACACACACGCACAACGCACGCACGCACCACACACACACACACACACACACACACACACACACACACACACACACACTAATAATTATTATCTGAAAACTATGTTGTTAAAAAAATGATAATGTACTTTATAAGTACATTAAACATCATGTCTTGTAAATAACATTTCAAGCGCAGCAGTAATTGCTACAACCACATATCAGTAAATATACCCTAAGGCTAAGCTACTGTATATATTATATTAATTATAAGGTAATCTTACTTACGGAATATGAAGTTTGGTCTATCCCCACTGAACTCACGCCATCTACCAAGTCTAATGTGAAAACCAATGTATACGCGTGAAAATGAGTGCACATCGTGACTTTTGTTTAGATAAATGACAGTAATTTCAATGTTTGATCACAGGGCAATTTTGTGCAGCATACGTGTAAAAAATTCACGATGTGACATTTTACTTGTCACTGGTTTTTCGAGGTGTGGTGCGGGTGTCACTTGCCAAGTGCGTCTTCTTTGTTATGTACTGCTTTATGCAGTCCGTGTATTGTTTGAATTCGCTATCGACACGTACGTCTCGGCGACGTGGTCGTTGTGCAGAGAAATGACAAGAACACGTGCGCGCTAGAGTGTGCAACGTAGGGGGTCGAAAAGTAGGTCGTCACTGCAGCGCGCAGAAATTATTTATTACGTAACACTGTCGCCGCGAGGGTCATGAACTCAGTCTCGACATTCTGGCACGGGGTCAAAGTTGATCGGCCACCTGAGGTTACACCAGTTCGGCACGCATGTGCATACGTGGAACGACGTTCTGGGCTGCTCGACGTTGCATACCATCGCGCTAACCTTTGCCATGAACCGCTAACCTTCAACGTTCTGGACCGCTCGACGTTCTGGACCGCCACACAAGCCACCCTTGCCAAAAACTAAACTTCCTGAAGCTACAAATGACTTCACTGAAGGAACACCACTAAGATACTGAAAAACAAGTCACCAGGCATGGTCTGGGTCACTGCAAAAATGATGAGACAGTTTCATGGATGTGCTATATTTGCAACTACATGGATTTCGATCGACCATGAGGACTGGAAAGACAGTGCTGATACATGTACCCCTAAGAAAGGAAAACTGGCTAAGTGCGACCTTGTTGTCTGCCAGATGGTCTTGAACCTGAGGAGAGGCCTAAGAAGTTCCCATTCAAGACCAAGAACTGGTTCTACAATTCCAACATCTTGTCCACCTCACTCTATGGCTGCAAAATGTAGGTCTCAGACAGCCCAAACTTGGGCAAACGCAGTTGTTATTTTCTAGAATTAGTGAATCCACTACAGGTTACACGTTTACCCCCAGATAGAAGGGACCACCGACTTTAGTGTCTTTTCCGAACGAACGAAATGTGGGGTGGGCGATATTGCCTAAGTTTTGATACAGTGGTATGTGGGATTGAACCACTTTCCCTTGATTGACAGTCTGGCGCTCTACCGCGCGACCACAGCTCCCAACCATCACCTACAATGAAGCCAGAAGAAAAAAACTAAACACCTTCAACTGGTGATGAATTAGGAAACTATTGGCATAAAATGGAGTGACGTCATTACTACCGTAGACGTCAGGGATCAGTCAGAGCAAACTACAGTGACCAGTATGATCTGTAAGCGGCACCTAATTGGCAAGGACATGTTTCACAGCTTCCCCCGCACGAATTACCTATCACATGTTATAGTGGACCCCAGGTCTGACGAGAGACCATCACCAGATAAACTGACACCAGATCATCTAGCGAGACCTCCAACAAGTAAACAAGAGTTGGAATGACATCAGCATGCTGACTGCTGACTGGTTCAACAGGAGAGGTTCGACAGCCTCATGGTGGACAGTGCGGGAACTCCTTAGTGTAATTAAGTCAACATGGTAAGTTAACATTTACAATGGGGATTCCATTTACAATATCACACCTCACACACTTTCCCCCTGAGAATAACTGGGCACCCAAATTTATAAAAATGTTATGACATGCTTAGCCATTGATATGAAGAAGTTGTATAAAGGTTAACGGGTCAGTAGTTTAATTGATGTCACCCTTTCCTCAAAACACTTCAGGTTTACAAAGGAAGAGGTGGTAGATAAACATGTGGCGTCTCTTTATGGTCATTTTGACACTGTAGCACTGAAATTGAAACATCCATGAAACAAGTATTGGTGATAGAGCATATGCGTAAGAGGAGATTTTACAGTTAAGAGATCAATTCTGTTTTTCAGTTATTTATATTTTTATTCATTGCATGAACAGGTAACATTGTCAATTTCTTTAAATGTTACTTTTGGCAAGTTTTACACTATGCAACCTAACCACTTCCTGTACTTGCAGCCATTAGCACATACACATGTGAAATCCAATCTGATGTTTTTCAAACATAATTTTCATTTTACTTTTTACAAAACCCAACTGATGGTCTAAACATATAATGAATGATTCACATTCCATCTGCACAAAACTCATAACTCGACACATACCTATTGTAGGAGCATTTATTAGCAACACATATTTGCACAGATGAATTCATCATACATTTTATGTAAAGCATGGAACAAACGCTTAGCGACATTCATCAAATATGCAATAATAACAATTACAGTGCATAATGCAACAATTAATACATTGCAAACGTGTGTTTGATTGATAAATAACCCTCAATAAATACACAACTCACATTCACATTAAAACATTGAGAACCATTTTAATACCTATATAATATAATATATCACTATATGTATCACCAGCACCATCTACAATGATATCTATTATATTTTGTGCTTTAAAATGTTTCCAAGTGTATTCACTCATCAACTACATTCAAATTCGGTCACAAGAAAAGTGACTTCAGACGCTACTAAATCTGCAACAAAATATGTAAAAACAATACTTGGTCAATTTGTCAAACTTGGTCATGGACATTTTCAGCTATTTATCTGGGAAGTGCTGAATAAAAGGCCCAATGCAGGAGTCTTTAGCGCTGATATCCTCAGAAAATGCGAGTTGAACAAAGAGAACCAAAGGATTTAGAGTTCTCATTATCAGGCACAAAGCAAAACTTGTCAGCAGATGGGTGGAATTGCTGACTGATGAAAATATGCAACATTAAAATATAAACTGTATATACAAGTGAAACTAGATTTCTTAGATTTAAAGCAGTGGAGAAGACACGTTCCGTGTTTGTTATAACTATGGCTACAAAATGTGAAATTTCTTAGACTTAAAGCAATGGAGAAGACATGTTCCGTGTTTGTCGTAACTATGGCAACAGAATGTGAAACAGAGATGTAGAGATAACTCATCCTGAAGGGATGGACACATTTGTCAGTACTACCCTGGTACATCAAGAAACAAGGAACCTTCAAGATAAATGAGAATCCACAATATTCAAATACAACGTCCCAAACGAAGTGGACTATCGCAGTAGTGGAAAACTGATTGAGTCACTGTGTCTACCTGTTGGGAAAAAGGTAAGTTCTTATACAGCCCAGTATCCAATCCTCAGGATTGCTCAAAGCACTTTACTTCCATGACAGACCTGTTCAATCAGACACTATCTCAACTTCCCTGGGAAGCATCCAGTGAGTTGTTATTCAAAACATACAATTAAAAACAAATTTAAGACTGGTCAGCAAATCACATGTTAAACAATATTATCTAGAACACTGCAGGATATATATAATAAAATAGGATACAGTAAAAATAATCGTCATTAGGTTACCTGTTGCAACGATCAAGTGAGTATTTTTAACAGTAAGTTCAACAAAAATTTTTGTTGGGTGATTTTAATTTAGTTAGAGATTTTAGTAAGTTAATCTGATTTCTTGCCTAACCCCAAGACTCAGATGCCATGCAATTGATGAGAAATAATTATCATCCCTCGACTTCACGGGTATGTATGGGAAATTGTTACACCTGACTTAATCACCTCCAAGTCATAGAATGCAAGAGATCATTATAAACAGCATGGAATAGAGCAAAAGCATGTAAACATTATTAAATGTTGATAAGGGCAAGTGAGACACATCAAAGAGGAACTACATCAAAGGGGACAAACCGATATAGGGTAAATGTGTCTGAAATACTGGGGCTCCAGACAGGTCAGTGACACCAGTAAGACACTAATATTATTCACCCTGTGATGACGGTCTGGATGACACCAATGTGTAGAATTGAAGAAGTGACAGTAAGTTTGATATAAGTTCTTTGTTATGATTTAATGGAAATAAAGTGTCTGGCACAATCTATGGTACCACATGACAAGATACATTCACCATACGAGTGAGTGAGTGAGTGAGTGAGTGAGTGAGTGAGTGAGTGAGTGAGTGAGTGAGAGAAACAGAGGAAAGATGAGAGAGAGAGAAGAAAAAGGGAGGAGAATGATAATAATAATGACATTTTACATAGCGCCGGTAGGGGAGAGGAGGGAGGAGAGAGAGGGGAGAAGAGGGAGGGAAAGAGAGGGGAGAGGAGGGAGGAGAGAGAGGGGAGAAGAGGGAGGGAAAAGAGGGGAGAGGAGGGAGGAGAGAGGGGAGAGGAGGGAGGGAGAGAGGGGAGAGGAGGGAGGGAAAGAGAGGGGAGAGGAGGGAGGGAGAGAGGGGAGAAGAGGGAGGGAAAGCGAGGGGAGAGGAGGGAGGGAGAGAGAGGGGAGAGGAGGGAGGGAGAGATGAGGGAGTGAGAGATAGGGGAGAGGAGGGAGGGAGGGTGAGAGACGGGAGGAGAGACATAAGAAAATCTATTGCCCCAAAGAGACACAAGTGATCTATAGGATGACTCATCAGTAAACAGGTTGTATGTGTATCAATGTAACACTGACCAACTTGTGGTCACAATGACAAAAGACAAGCACCACTGAAGTACAAGAAATACAACAGGTTAAAGAAATGTAGAAATGTCTGATGGAAGCAGATTTCTGAAACAGAAGGCACCACATGGCAAAGGAAGGAACAGATAATTCAAGTCAGGTTATCTACAAATAAGTCAGAAACACACTTATGACAAAGCAAATAAAAAGTCAGCTTTTTCGTGTCTGCCAACATAGTAATAATGGCAAGATAACTTTATGATAGGCATTCAACGTTTGCAATGGAAACATTTCAGACATGTTCATCTTTAAAACATTGACTACTTTACAATTAGCTGAACTCTGACATTTCATAATAAATATCAGTTTATGAATAATAAACTATTCATTCATAGCTTACATAATACATTACAGTGCACTGGACATATGGGTGCTGGGACTAATACCTATAAATCTATAACAACTGTCATGTTCCCCAATAAACAACCGCACATGTAGGATGTATAATAATTCCAGAAGATTTACTTAATACAATTAGATACAATTCTGCTAGTGAAAGCTGTAACATGTAATACAGTTATGCTCAGCATGTCACAAGGGAAACATTTAAAATAAAATGTTATCACAAAAGTGTAAATATGCCCAGAAGTTCTGTAAATTGTTGTCATTGTGACACCTGTATAAAAGATGTCATGCACACTATGAAATGGCTTATGATACCGCCAATCTCACTGTCTGTAGCCACCATAAGGTAAAACCACAAGGTAAAACCATGAGGTCAATCTAAGAGATCAAACTAGCTATGTAGAGCAAGAACAGTTTACATATTACGTTGGTAGTCTCAAGTGTTATGTGAGAACAGTCGTATATAAAAATATATAATATATTACAAATACATGTACATGTAATGTAGGTTTCACTTGGCAAGTAATTCCAATCATAGCAACATTATCCGACCGAAACGACAACATTAGTTCATCTTACTGCTTATCACAGAGCCTGTCACAGTATAAGCAAAAGTCGTTTAAGACAGGTAGGGGTCCAAAATACGTGACCAAAGACAGATTCTAATATATTATACTATATTATAATTCCACTGTATTACATTATTCCATTGTATCAGTTAGAATACAATATCACTACACTTGCTTATTGATAAGATGAAATAATGTTGTCTTGTAATTTATAATTTTTTTATAATGGATTTGATTTTAACACTAAACGTCAATGTGAAATAGGTTCTTATCATAAATTACGTTAAAATATACCTACAAAACTATAAAATATATTTTTGTCTGTTTATAACTGGGGGGAAATTACATTCAATGATTTCATCAATGTACAAGGCAAGAGGGCACCCAGGGAAAACCGGGATCGATGGCATCAAAGAAACATTGAGAAAAAACATTTCACCCACATTGCAATTGCCCGCGAGTTTCATCTCCTCTGACACCCAGCTGGTACAAATGGATGGATAGAGTAAGTATTTCATCAGAAGAATCTTCCCGGGAATGGGGTACATTTGTA
This sequence comes from Ridgeia piscesae, assembly GCA_025642075.2. Taxonomy (NCBI): domain Eukaryota; kingdom Metazoa; phylum Annelida; class Polychaeta; order Sabellida; family Siboglinidae; genus Ridgeia; species Ridgeia piscesae. The sequence goes on from JAODUO010001246.1 coordinate 7,189, forward strand.
TGGCAAATTGGTACATGTCACCTCATCTCACACCACTGTCAATCCTCTACTTGACGTGGTACTTAGCAAAGGACACATGGGCGTAGTAGGACACATCGAAATGTCGCGTGCCAGAGATCTCCCCTCTCACTTTCTTCCAGTGAAGTTCCTCCATACAGTCCAGGGTCAGGGGGTCAAAGTTGAGGTAAAACTTGTTGGCAAACATCTCCTTGCGCCTATACAGCAGCGGTAGGTCCCCAATGCCGAGTACACAGATCTGTTTGACCCAGCGACCTCCACATGAGAAGTTGAAAGGCCAGACGCCCCAGTTCTTGAAGCGTGCCAGGAATGGCTTCATGAGCGGGTGGGTTTCTGGAACTCCTGAAGGTGAAGCACACACGCGGTGACAGCAAGGTTCTACCAGGTCGTCAAACAATAGTCACAATCAGGTAATATTGTAACTTGTGGTACATTAATGGCATAATAATCATATAAGTGTGATATAGATATTTGTTTATTTTGGATGGTCAATGAAGCGCTACTTTAGAGGCTCAATATTTCTCAATATGTCTGCCATCAGGACTAAAAAAACGTCACCGGAATGTCTTTGAAATTCTGATTAAACCATATGCGTGATATTATTGATTTAGTTGTTTACACAATTGCCTTTAGTATCCCTTTACATTTAACAAAGGATTCCGCATAACAATCGATTCTTCAGTTATGGTTGAGAAACCTTCAGCTGGGCACTGTTGTTAAACGATTTACCAAGATAAGCTCCAGGCACCTTGAGATGCGGACTGTGGTTGAGAGACTTACCAAGATAAGCTCCAGGCACCTTGAGCTGGGGACTGTGGTTGAGAGACTTACCAAGATAAGCTCCAGGCACCTTAAGCTGGAGGCTGTGGTTGAGACACTTACCAAGATAAGCTCCAGGCACCTTGAGATGGGACTGTGGTTGAGAGACTTACCAAGATAAGCTCCAGCCACCTTGAGCTGGGGACTGTGGTTGAGAGACTTACCAAGATAAGCTCCAGGCACCTTGAGCTGGGGACTGTGGTTGAGAGAAGAGAAGAACGTCTCATCAGGAATCCACGTGTCATTCAACCACTCTTGGAACTTGGTAGATATAGGATTGTGAAGAACGAAGTCGACATAGCCGCGCTGTACAGCTACATGCACTGAACCCTTCGTGAGTGTAACATCCAGTTTCAGTGGTGTTTTTTTCTCCCCAATGGTCAACTCAGTGTAAGAGTACTTGTATCGCTCAGGGTCACTCCTGCAAATAACCAACACAGACATCCCTCAGTAAGAGTATTTATAGTGCTCAGGATCACTCCTGCAAACAACTAACACAACCATCCCTCAGTAAGAGTATTTATAGTGCTCATGATCACTCCTGCAAACAACAACACAGACATCCCTCAGTAAGAGTATTTATAGTGCTCATGATCACTCCTGCAAACAACAACACAGACATCCCTCAGTAAGAGTATTTATAGTGCTCATGATCACTCCTGCAAACAACCAACACAGACATCCCTCAGTAAGAGTACTTATAGTGCTCATGATCACTCCTGCAAACAACCAACACAGACATCCCTCAGTAAGAGTATTTATAGTGCTCATGATCACTCCTGCAAACAACCAACACAGACATCCCTCAGTAAGAGTATTTATAGTGCTCATGATCACTCCTGCAAACAACCAACACAGACATCCCTCAGTAAGAGTATTTATAGTGCTCATGATCACTCCTGCAAACAACCAACACAGACATCCCTCAGTAAGAGTATTTATAGTGCTCATGATCACTCCTGCAAACAACCAACACAGACATCCCTCAGTAAGAGTATTTATAGTGCTCATGATCACTCCTGCAAACAACCAACACAGACATCCATCAGTAAGAGTATTTATAGTGCTCATGATCACTCCTGCAAACAACCAACACAGACATCCCTCAGTAAGAGTATTTATAGTGCTCATGATCACTCCTGCAAACAACCAACACAGACATCCCTAGTAAGAGTATTTATAGTGCTCATGATCACTCCTGCAAACAACCAACACAGACATCCCTCAGTAAGAGTATTTATAGTGCTCATGATCACTCCTGCAAACAACCAACACAGACATCCCTCAGTAAGAGTATTTATAGTGCTCATGATCACTCCTGCAAACAACCAACACAGACATCCCTCAGTAAGAGTATTTATAGTGCTCATGATCACTCCTGCAAACAACCAACACAGACATCCCTCAGTAAGAGTATTTATAGTGCTCATGATCACTCCTGCAAACAACCAACACAGACATCCCTCAGTAAGAGTATTTATAGTGCTCATGATCACTCCTGCAAACAACCAACACAGACATCCCTCAGTAAGAGTATTTATAGTGCTCATGATCACTCCTGCAAACAACCATCACAGACATCCCTCAGTAAGAGTATTTATAGTGCTCATGATCACTCCTGCAAACAACCATCACAGACATCCCTCAGTAAGAGTATTTATAGTGCTCATGATCACTCCTGCAAACAACCATCACAGACATTCCTCAGTAAGAGTATTTATAGTGCTCAGGCCTCAGGGTCACTCCTGCAACACAGACATCTTACAGTACGAAAACTTGTAGAGTTGTATAAACCAAAAGTACTTACAGCTAGTAACTTTTTTGAAATAACCAGTTATGCAAACAACAAATCTGTGATGTTAGCTGTAAGGTCGTTCACTCCGTTCCGTCAAGCGTTATTTGTAAAAAGGTTTTGTGAATGAACGTACCTTTTGACAGAGCCCTCGACATCATTGCCTCCATTGTAGGCCGTCAGTATCTTCACGAGGTCCCCATTGGTCTTGAGTGGCCATTCTTGCCCCGTCAGATTGATGAAGTAGCGCCAGCGAGGATAAGACCACAGGTCCCGCATACACACTAGCTCTGGCTCGAGCACGCTGAAGGTGGCCCAGTGGACCTGTATGGACCGCGACGAGATGAAGACATTACTGAAGCACCCAGCGATCGCTGCCATGGCGTCATGGATCTCCCTCGGTGACTTTGCATCGATGTGAATGCAGTAGTAGTTCTGTGGCTGGTATATTGCTCGTAATAGTCGTTCCGTCTGTTCGACGTCTTTGAACACGAGTATGCTGAACGCTAGGGAGAAGTTCCTCTCTTCCGGTGACACAGCATTCATGAGGTACTTGCGTTGTTGCGTGAACGCGGTGCAGTTAGCTGTCATTTTGATATACTCTGCTGCCGTCACCATCACCTTTGGATGATCGCCGCCGTATTTCCTCGCCCGCTTCTGTTCGTCCGGATCTCCAGCGAACAACTTCTCGCAACTGACTGACTTCACCTCAACGTCAGGCAGGTCTTCGAGTCGTGCGAGGCGTGTGGCGCCACCTACAGGTGGACTGCGCTGTGTCTTCTGAGCATGTGGCGCTGATGACCCGGTGGATACAGACACGTGAAATGTCTCCGGAATGATTATCGCCTGATGCCGAAAGTCTGACGCCGGCTTCCACGTCACCCCTACATATGTCGTGATGAAGCAGACAGTGGCTACTGCCATAAACAGGATCCATTTCTGATGCAGCCTCATTGCAACATGTGCGGGGCACTGTGGACAACCTCAGCTGTATGTTGAATGACATGTGTCAGTGTGTGGGTTGATTACCCGCAACACATCACCAGTAACAGCCATAAAAGACAGGGATCCGCAATAAATCAACACTGGCTCCGGAGCAGGTTGCTCAGTGCACTGTGGCCTCTCTTCACATCATTCCATCACCAGTAGATCACTGAGGAGTGACATAACGATGTAATGACCATGATTAGCATCAATGGTCACCAGAATGGGTCAACACTGACACATGTCCACATGTGATCAACAGGCTGCAGTGCTGGCTGTTTGACTGGACAGACTGTGGCCAGTGGACGCCTATAAACAAACACACAGAACACATCAACAGATGCCTACAAAGACACAGAACACATCAACAGATGCCTACAAAGACACAGAACACATCAACAGATGCCTACAAAGACACAGAACACATCAACAGATGCCTACAAACACAAAGAACACATCAACAGATGCCTACAAACACACAGAACACATCATCAGATGGCTACAAACACACAGAACACATCAACAGATGCCTACAAACCCACACAACACATCAACAGATGCTTACAAAGACACAGAACACATCAACAGATGCCCACAGATTGGTTCAGATCACAAATTTTAATTCTGTGCATTCAAGTCAATATGTAAATTTCCTCTGAAGACTTTTGCAGAACATTATACATTAAAGCGACATGATCAGTTCGCGGCTTTTAATTTTTATTGCAAAATCATGTTGATCAGTGTAAGTTATGACTATTGTAGCGTCCTGACCACCAATAAATCAGAACTGACTTCGTAATGTAAACCGTCGAATGTTTATAAGAATCCCGACGCTGTCACTCAAATCACCCCGAATGCCACCCACCCTTTGACATTTACCAACTGGGAGCCGTGCACCTGGCTGGATGTGGTGTTAGTGGCGTCAACTTGTGTTCACGTGATATTGCATCGCGTGATCAGGTATTTCCTTCCGGGTTTTTAGCCATGCCTACAACGGTTTCAAAAACGCCTCATGGTCGATGTGTACACAGAGTTAAGCGCCCTTACTGCGTCTATTTTCAACCCCTAAATGGTACATGAAAACATATTTTGACTGTCTTTACGCTATAATAGGTATAATTTATACCATATAACATGAGTTTGCAATAAAAATGAAAAGCCACGAACGGACCATGTCGCTTTAACTTCATCAGTCATCAGTACTAAAGACGAATGACATCATTGTTAGGCAGTTCATAAATGCCTTCGTTAATCATCATTTTCACTGATGAAGTTAACATGTCATGTTCGACGAAAGTCTTTACAGGTAAACATACATCTTGACTTAGATATGCAAAATTAATGTTTGTGATCTGAAAAAGAACTACTGAGTTATCCTGTGAAATGTTCAGTAACATCAACAGATGATTAAGATACACTTATTACATGCAGTGCACATCAACAAATGTCTACAAATACATATATACAGAACACATCAACAAATGTTTACAAACAAACAAACACACACACACACACACACACACACACACACACACACACACACACACACACACACACACACACACACACACACACACACACACACACACACACACACACACACACACACACACACACACACACACACACACACACAACACATAATACATTAACAGATGATCTACAAACACACAGACACAGAACATATAAACAAATGCTTATAAACACATGCAGTCATGCACAGAACACATCAGATGCCCTACAAACACATACAACTAGATGGCCTATAAACTTGCAGAGCATACAGTATTAGACAAACCACACATCAACAGATGCCCTACACACACACACACACACACGCGCACACACACATGCACGCACACACACACACACACACCTCCACGCACACACACACACACCCCACACAACACACAACACACACACGCATGCACACACACTCACTCACGCACACACGTCACGTTGACACCCTACAAAGTACAAACACAGCATAATAGTGGCGTCTTACAACCTACCAACGAATGAGAACCACGACACTGACACTGACACAAACAGTCAGACACAGCCCTCCAGAGACACAGGCCTGACTTGACAGGAACAGGCGTTAACACAGCTGATTGGAGAGGAATGTAAAGGAGATTATGGAAGCTTAGCAGCCCAAGAAAGTGAGGCTTATCTTATCTTCGCTGTACACCTACATGTGTAAATACTGAGTGTCTGTATACAAAAAGATAAAAGTCCTCCAAAGATATAAGTCCTACCTGCAGCAGAGGATGAAACATGCCTCCTAAATCAACAGTAAATGCCACATATCTATACACTGTTAGGTATATATATATATATATATATATATATATATATATATATATCATATATATATCTCATAATACCAGTACACTCAGACCACGTAACACATTTTCAGGGTTGGTAAGTATATGCATAACAAAAAAGCAAGAAAGCACTGTTACATAAATATTATGTACAACACATAAAACAACACAAATAAAACTTTGTTTGACATGAAAGCACCTGTGAATCTACTCCATAGAGATATGTAAGTAGCTCAGCTAGCATATAATTTAACTTATTTATTAATTGGTTTTAGATTCAGATATACGTGAACACTACTGAACAGAGCTTGTACTCTGGATTTTTAGCATATAAATAAAGTGTATTATTGTTATTGTTATTGAAATAAATCAATTTTGTCACTATATCTCAGCCATAGGTAAAAAACGAAAATGGACGGGTAGAAATATGGTGGATGGGTAAAAAAATGAAGGAGCAAAAAAAAGCCTTCCAAAACCATAGATATTGTTAGTTATGCCTCAAAAGTGAGTGAAAATGGTGTCACATGTGTGTTTGTAGTCCATTTCAGGTCATCAGACACATTTAAAAGTTTGTAAACTGGCTTAACAGTTAACATCCATGTGTCCACCAAAACATGTGTGACTGGCAATAATTTTATCCTGCATAAAGCCTTGATCTCAGCCAATATTGCACATAACTGCACAAGGTGTCCACACTCCACACCCATGTTTTTAGGGTCAGAGATCATTAGTAGATCATTCCTGAATTTACTAAGTGTGTTTCTGGCATGTTATGCAAATTCAAACTCGTCCTAGTCTTTCTCCTCCTCCTCCTCTTCACAATTATCCAGAAGATCAAACAGTGAGTTTGTTAGGACAGGACCGCAGGAGTTGCAGGATCACACCAGTTCCAACACTCCATTGTCAGTCCTAAACCACCCTTGCCCATTATCATAGGGTTTCGGCCTTTCCAGGAAGTGTTTGTCAGCACATTGTACAGGGCGACGTGTTGGTTCACATGCTAGACATGCGGCTTCAAAGCAGAGTGGCAGAGAGGAAGGCAAGTTAGGTCGATCTTAGAGTTGGAAGTGAGTTTCTCGTCCCTGCCCACCATCTTGCACAGCAGTTTAGTATGGACGACGTCCACCGAAGACTCGCGATTTTGGCCATACATCAGGCATGCAAACTCTTCCAGCAGCTTCAGCACGTGAACCTAGAGGTTCCAGTCCTCACTGAGTTGCATAAATGCTTTGTGAAACCTAGGTTCTTTCTAAACTTTTTCAGGGGACCCACCTTCCCCTTCCCTTTGAAGGCACTGGTGCAGTCTTCTCCACTGAACAAATACAACCCAGGAAGAGTAACACAGTCTTCTCTCAGGGATACTGCGAGATCAGAGAGGTTGTCTAATGTCAATGTTTCCCTGACCCCGTATCGAAGTATATAGTTAGTTTGATGGTGTGGGTATGATAAAAAAGAATCATAAAGATATCTGTGTCAGGGGCTCTGGCCTCTGCGTTCTTGTATCCGAGGGCAGCGGCATGATGGACATACTGCACTGTTTGATGTTATCTCACAAGTTCGTAAGTCTCCATTCACTGTTTGTAACTGTTCACTTAGTATCAGTCCAACCAATTAAAGGCATGATAATGTCCCATTTGACTATTCCTGAGTATTTACTTTATACGCAAAGAAACTTGCAGTTATAAGTCTTATAACTAGAAACCAGGGTAGACTGCCCTGTTTCATCTAATGTTACATGAATGGGATTATTCTGCCCGTTGCTATAAGTTTAGTCATGCACATAACGACTCGGCAGCTTGATGATCCGGCCACTACGCGTAGTTCTCACATCACTCATTGTTGACATAGGCTGTGACTGATCGGTGGAGTGGCTTCATTGTGCTGCCTCCGGAGTCACTGCTGGCTGGTTTGTTGAGGCTGTGTCTCCACCCGACACGTGATCTTCACAAACCACTTTCTCTCTGTTTATCATTTCAAAGTCATTGTCGTGTCCTGACATAAACTTTTCCTGTGTGTTTACTGTTTAGCAGATGATGTCTGTTTCTCCGTAAATGCGCACCCCACTCAAGCTCCAACAGCTACAAGTTGGGTGCTACCCTTGTCAGTACTTGTGCTTTCTCACTCCACACACCATCGCTGCACACCCTGACCTTGTCAGCAGTCTATAGTGGCTTGAGTTGATTGCTACCATGAGCATAATAGTGCTTCTGTTTGATGTCTGGCAACTTGTGCATAGTGACATGTTCTTCTGTGCTGGGGTCCCTTGTTCTCAGTTTCCTGTTCATTGACATCTCTCCAGGAAATTTGTCACTTCCCAACAGTAGTGAAACTATGGATCCTTGTCATTCAGTTTCTCCTTGGATTTCTTCAACAAACGTTTCACGATTTGTACCTCCTTTTCTGCCTTTCTGTGGGTACTCAGGACTAGATGTTTGAAACCATATCACTTTTGCAAACTATCAGAACTCATGGGTGCTGAACTGTGGTCCATTATCTGACACAACCACAGAAGGAAGACAGTGTCATGCCGTGATGGATTTCATGTGACTTATGGATGAAAATTCTATAAATGTTGCCATCTCTTGGTAGTTTGATGTGTAGTCAACAACCACCAAGAAGTTCTTGCCAAACAGTGTGAATAACTCTGCTCCAATCTTCAACCAAGACTTCTCGGGTACTTCATGTTGTTCCATTGGTTCTTTTGCCTGCTTGTACCTGTGTTTCTGACATATGCTGCATCATCGTATGTTGTTTTCAATGTCATTGTTGATGTTAGGCCAATACATCACTTGTCTTGCTCTGTCCTGGCATGTTCTATGCCTAGTCCTAGATGTCCTTCGTGAATCTTCTTCCACATATCATCTTATAGTGTTTTGTTAACAAGACTGTCATCCGATCCATCCTCTGCGACAGCTGCCAAATACTATCGAAAATGCTCCAGGAATCTTTCCCACCAATCAGCCAGGTTACCTCCGGCTATTTTCAGTTAATAGGATGCGGTGGCTTCGCTTCAGTTTGTCCATCTGTTTGGTTCTTTTACTTTAAACACAAATTTCTGGGGTATCATAAACAACACTTGTGTCAACTTTTACCCTAATCCACAGTGCCTTTATCACCTCAGTCCTGTATTACCGTACAGTGCTGTATTAACAACATGATAATCTCATTTACCTAAGGCTAAGCTAAGTTTGTAAGTATAATAATATGTATACTACTATATTATCGCTCAGTTTAATATTCTACAATAGTTAACCCGTATTTTAGCCTTTGCTGCGATTATTTTATTGCATGCATTCTGTTAATGACATAACAAAGTACATTAAGTGACTGTATCATAACACGGTCGTAACACTGTCAACGAATCATCGATCTTACCTGATGATGACAGGCAGACTAAAAAGTTGACAGAATGTGACACGGACTGTAGCGCCGCCTGGCGAATATTAGCATTTGCAAACCATCACATCGGAGGTAAGGTCGGCAAATGGAACTTGGAGTAGGCCTAGGGGAAGTTCAACACACAATATGTTATAATAGCATTAATGACAGGCGTAGATACTGGGACGGGGTAACAAGGGAGCCCACTGGAATTTTGGGATTGATGGGGCCAGACATGGCTCTGCCTCTCCCTTCAGTAAATCAGAAGTTATTGCGAGATGGCTGCGAACGAGACGAGTGGCGATGCGTCGATCGGATCAGAGCAAATATTTGTGACCCACCATGCCAAAATGAGACGCTGCTCGGGAAATAAGAAGTAGTCGAGTTTTTATTTCAGGAGCTGCTCGATAAATAAGAAGTATATATAGTTACTTGTATTTCAAGTACTTTTACTTGAGTAGCTTTTTCTAGGGTTACTTTTACTTTGACTCAATTACGTACAAAATAAATGTACTTGTTACAGCCCTGACACACACACAGACATACACACACACGCGCGCGCGCACACACGCACTCACATGCACACACACATGCACGCGTGCACATATATGGGCACAGTCACACACATACACGAGGCCCAGGCATATCTAGGACTCAAGTGAAGTGCTTAGCTGTTTACTATTGACAAATGTCTGACTTGTTCACTGTGTTGTTGAAGTACTGCATATTATTATTTCATATTCTTATTCTCCGCAATATTGACCAACTCTTGAGAACAACTGATTTTCTGTGTTTATAACAGATATATTTGTCAGAAAACTGGCACCTGGACAGTACTGTTAATAGCAATAAAAAGGCTTTTGAGTAATTAATACAGAGCATACGTTATCACATGATATGTAAGTTTTCAAAAGATCTCAGTCCATCATTTAATTAGTATTAAACACAGAACCTGTTCTGAAGTGTTACTGTATTGTTGGTACTACAGTGAAGCTGTGATGAGAAGACACAGAGTGTTGACGTAGAGGAGAATGTTGCGGAGACAATTGCAGCTCACCCGCCTCAGGGTGGGAGTGTGGCACCCCAGCAGTCGCCCTTTCACCCACAGTAGGAGGGTGGCAGTCCGAGCTAAACCCCAGGACACAAGTGCCAGATTTCCACATGTGAAGCGGGGCCAGTTTGCAGAGGTCACCAGTGAAGACGTTAATATGTTCCGCAATATTCTGTCAAAGGAAAGCAAAGTGCTGAGTTCGTCAGATGAGCTTGATGGGTACAATACAGACTGGATTGGCATAGCTAAAGGTAATCAGTCACATCTCTCATGGATTCAGGACTATTTTGTGTTTTAAGGTTGTATGATTGTTTTATAATAGCTAACATATTTTTTTATTTGCACTTTCATGTTGCAGACGTGATTTAAAAAAAATCTTGTCTGTTTCCCTTGTGCCACTTCATATCTCAATGAGTAAAATAAGTAGGGTAAGTAAATAAATATATAAAATAAATAAATAATTGGGCAAATAAAAGAGAAGATGATTAAAACTGTTAAATCCATGGCTAAAAAGTCCATAAAAGAACATAAAAGATACTAACAGGTTTATACACAGTAGTTCTCATGGCTATGAGCTTGAACTTTTCAAGGATATATATATATATATAGGCACTATAGAAGTTCTACAATTAAAATTATTAAACAAGTTGGCATTTACATGTCCTTACAAAGCATACTAATTCTGAGAAACCCTGAAGCAATGGTTAAAATGTCAACAAGTTCCTAGATTGAAGGTCATAATAGGTAAGTGCTATGATGTGTGAGATGCACAGGATGTAAGAACAATGAGCATATAAGTATTTACAAACATTTATAAACATTACAGTGGATGTGCAATTCACGTTAAAGTTAGTGTGTGGGACCATAGCATAGTCTGGCCATTCTGACCTTATTTTCCATATTTGTTTGCTGTGACTTTGACCTCCAAATGAATACACTGGCCTTAACTCGACCCTTGACCCTCCACATGTACAGAATCTGGCTTTGCCCAAATGCATATGTGTGTGACACTCATTGGTCAGATGTGGTCATGTGACAAGTATTCGGTGTTATTCCAGGCAACAGCCAGCTAGTTCTGCGTCCTCAGACAACGAAGGAGGTGTCTGCCTGTGCTCAAGTACTGCAACTCCCGCCGTCTTGCCGTCGTACCCCAGGGGGGAAACACAGGGTTGGTGGCAGGGGGCATCCCGGTCTTCGACGAGATTATTCTCTCGACTGAGCTGATGACTGACATCATCAGTCTCGACGCCACAGCCGGTATTCGTTGACTCTACTTTTTCCAGAAACTTTTTGATTTTGATTTAGTTGAGGAACTATCTGCGTCTGCCGTTCATTCCAAAGAACATCGAAATATATACTCTAACATCATTAAAATTCAAATCAATTAACGTATTGATTCTTTAAATGTTAATTTGATGTTGAGATGTCAGTTTACATTAAAATATCAACATTCAGTCTAGTCACTTTACGATTACACGAAAGGAATAACATCAAGTTATTAAGCCCCTAATGTTGGCAATGGTTATCTTTAAAACAATGTATAATCAATATAAAAATTAATAATACAATTTTAAAACAAGATCGTTTGTTGCTATATTTTTTGTAGAACACAAATAGTTCCTAACCGATACATCGTCCCTGTGCAGGTATCTTGGTGTGTCAAGCTGGCTGTGTTCTCGCCAGCCTTGAAGATCACCTCACTGACGCAGAACTGATGATGCCTATTGACCTTGGGTCAAAGGGCAGCTGTAGGATTGGGGGTAACGTGTCGACGAATGCGGGAGGTCTACGACTGCTACGATACGGCTCCCTGCATGGCTCTGTGTTGGGTGTCGAGGCGGTACGTTGACACGGCTCTTCTCTCGTTGTTCTCTATGTTCAAACACATTGCATGATTGCCTCTATGTTGAAAAAGTCCAACACAACCTATGGTATTGTTAAGTTGGGTCAGACCAAAAGACAGCGAGATTTCACAACATATGAGCTTCACAAAACATCGGCAGAGTATTTTCATTTATCGTAGGACAGGAATGTGGCCATATACCTGATGCCATAGATAAATAGGAGAGAGGGAACATACTTTGGAAACTATCACCAATCAACATATGGAAGAGGCTGAGCAGTGAATGCATCAGTAAACAAAGGCAGCTCCAGAAACAATAGAAAAACAAGAAACGTCAGTGATATATTACATGGTTCAATAATATTACATAGACGTAGCAAAGATGGATGGGATTAGATTTGTGACTGGGGAGTCAGACTGGTGAAAGAGGCATCAAAGAAGTGGTCTTGATTTAAAATCAAGAACATTGAGAATCAAAATGGTGGCTGGTATCAACTCTCATCTATGATTAACTCCTGGACAGCCACCAGGGGCGCCACTGTGGAAAGTTGACACTGGTGATGCTTCTGAGCAGAATGACTTGTGTTGCCATCTAGTGGTAGCTGTCTACAGAAGACTGTCGAAAGAACTCAATATTTCACTGGAAAAAGGAGAGATGATTATATTTTGATCTTCAAAAGAAAGTGTTCACCCTTGTAGATTTGACGTATGACTGCATCAGTAATCAGTGGTAAAAGACTCTGTCGTAGAAGATGATGCTGTTGATAGTTATGTGTTGCAGGTTCTGGCCAATGGTGACATTGTCGACTGTCTGTCAACCATGCGGAAGGACAACACCGGGTACGACATGAAGCAACTGTTCATTGGCTCCGAGGGCACTCTTGGTGTGGTCACTGCAGTGTCCATCCTGTGTCCAGTGAGGCCCAAAAGTACCCAAGTGGCTTTCCTCGGTGAGTGGTGGTCAGCTGGAATGACCACTTGTTTAACAACTTCTGTCAGCCTGCAACTGTCAACAAATGGTGGCTGGTAAGACTGCCTTAGATTCACTAAATGTTAATTCATGTATATGTTTGTATGAATTAATGATTGACATTTTATTTGACCAGTGTAACTGCAACTGTTGTAATAAAAGTAAATGGCTAGGAGACGGATGTTGTGACAAAAACACACCACTTTGACAAGATCCACTGCTAGTAATAATTATATGTCACATTGCAATAAATAGACAGTCACGTGGTATTTGGGGTCCACGAAACGGAACCACGTTATAAACGAGGCGCATTATACATTATATTCCGCCAGGGGCGCCACCCCCCAAAAGCCACAACAGCAACCGAAGCCAGTGTGCTGGTTGCGCAGTCTATGAGTGATTTATAAAACTAATTGACAAACAACATACATGTGTATTACGTTAAAATATTATACACTGTCGAATGTTGAACCGAGTAAAACTTGTGAATGGTGTACAGTTTTGAAATAAATTCAGAGCCAACGCACCTTGTCTGGCGATGCGACCTGAGGCGGAGAGATAACAGTACTGCTGTCCCGGTCTAAAATAACCTTGAACTCAGCAGCAGAAACACAGAAATGAATTGACATGTTGCCGAAGTTGGTGAAATATTAATACCTATACTAGTTACGCTCACCAAATTTACTGTACCTAAAGTTAATTAAATGCAATCAATGGAATTGGTCACATTTTAAACAAACATTTAAGGAATCACCACACAACCAAACGCTAGTTACACAATAGATCGGTTTGAAAAGCGATCGGATTGGTGCCGCGAAGCTGACGGCAGAGCAGAAGCCAGGGGCACAACAAACAACGAACTCGGCAATGCAGTTGTACTTCTGTGTTAAATTTTTTAATATCATAAAAAAATTCTAGATACACCTGTACAACACAAGTGACAGTTAATTACAGCGTTATTGTTAGCTGTAGCGCCATTTTCCCCCTGGCGGCAGAAATTCGGGTCCACGACTGACCGCGTTATATCCAATTCGCATTATAACGAGGCGTTTATACCCAGGCGCGACTGTAATGCAATTGTGGTTTCAACGAAAGCATACAAACACATCTACGCACATGTATAATTATTATTAAGTTTAAATTATTGTTAGCCTTCCAGGTTGCAATCGTAGACAAGACATTCAATATTGATCAGTCTTATGGTACGATAATTTTATTTGATAATTTTCCAACCATTGCAGTACAAATAGAAGAGATAGTATGTTTTAATTCTGGATGCCTATAGTATTAGAAGTAACTGCATTGTGTTGTTGTCAGGTTGTGAGAGTTTTGACATGGTGCAGCGCATCCTGTGGCAAGCAAAACAGATGTTGTCGGAGACACTGTCAGCCTTTGAGTTCCTTGATGCCCAGTCAATGACGTGCAATGAGGAGAACCTGGGATTGAAGAACCCATTAAAAGAGTCTCCCTTCTATGTCCTCGTTGAGGTCTCAGGCTCCAACAGCAACCATGATGAGGAGAAACTGAATGCTTTCCTTCAGTCCGTCATGGATAAATCTCTGGTCCTTGATGGGACTCTGGCTACAGGCATCTCAAAGATACAGGTCAGGGTTCTAAGTTGTCTGTCTCCTCCCTCCCCCTCTCCCTCTCCCTCTCCCTCTCCCTCTCCCTCTCCCTCTCCCTCTCCCTCTCCCTCTCCTCTCCTCTCCCTCTCCCTCTCCCCTCTCCCTCTCCCTCTCCCTCTCCCTCTCCCTCTCCCTCTCCCTCCCCCTCCCCCTCCCCTCCCCTCCCCTCCCCTCCCCTCATGACTGCTGGAAAAAACTTGCCAAAGGTTTCACACGGCAGCACAAAAATTCGAATCTGGGTTCTCTTAGTCAAGGGTCCAAAACTCTATCCCTGAACCACTGTGCTGTACGACAAGTCAAGATGTACAGCAATTTGTCCTTGGAGGTGTGATTTATCCAGAAGACATGACATCAACAAAAAGTATTAAAAAATTTGATATATTAACTAACCAACCGTGACCATTCAAGCGTGACCAGTTTCTTCTTCTTGTTCAGGAGCTGTGGCAGCTGCGAGAACGTATAACTGAGAGTCTGCTGGCTGATGGCTACAACTACAAGTATGACA